>UELU01145121.1:0-43838 GCA_900490025.1 Megastigmus dorsalis | reverse complement strand
CAATTTCAAGCGGCAGCAGCAGCACGACTGTATAGCGCATCATACTAATTTGATATATTTACTTCCTCGCTTTACCTAGATATAACGAAGGAATATATTATTGCCAGAATGCGATATGCAGACAAATAAGATTTCATTAAGCATCATTTTATGCTTTATGGTATAAGTAATGCAGCCATTAACATAATAACACATTATTAGGTGCTGTTTTCCTTTTTGCGTATGCTTAGAATATTATAATTGACAATAATCTAGGTAAAATAAATAAAGTTGCTTTGATACACTCTCTAAAATTGATTATTTAATATCAATAAACAATTGTTTGAAAATATATATACAGCGCTTGCTCTTGCTTGTCTCCTAAAGTTCAGAAGTAATGTCTATACATTTTAATCAACCTTCTACAATCCCGTTCTAATTTATGATTATCGCCTGATATTTATTTAATTTGCTAAAATAGTATTAAATGTTGAAGTCTCTGAAGGTTAATTGTTAAATTGAAAAAAAGTTTCGATGTTCATCTTACAGGTAATAAATATCTACGTCGCACGACTTTGAGTTAGTATGCAAAAAAGTTCCTCGTACGTCACAGGGATTACCATGATCCTGCAAGTTGCGGAGCTAAATAAGGTTGAAAAATGCGCTGTACATCCTCAAGTATATGAGGCGCTCTTTTGAATGAACTAAGTAATAGACAAACCGATTACCCTTTTTATAAAAGAAATTATTAAAAGAGTTATACTATAATATTGAATATTCAGCATAAATTGAAACTTGTACTTGACACGAAAGTGACTTTATAATATTTTATTTAATATAATTCTTTAATATGTACCATTCCTTTATTTTGATCTTTTTTTCAACAATCTACCAAATTGTATTCAAAATTTAATTCCATTCTTTATTGCTACATTCAGCTTTGTTGTATTAATACATTTTCGTGCAAAAAGATAAGGAATAGGGTTGAAATGAACACAAATTGGTCCTCTGCTCGAAAACCAGTGTGCACTATTTATACATGGAATTTCACAGCTTTTATTTGAATTTCGCTGGATAAATCATTGTATGTGAACTGATTTTCGTACAGTGGACTAATTTTCACTAATTCATATTTAGAGGGTAAGAGATAAAATGTTATGAAATTCATTAGTTGCTATACATTATAATATATGGTGACCATGGGAACATGAAATTGAATTGGGGTTTGGCTGTGTGAGTAAGTCGTATGTATGTGTATATGAAAATATACATCGTGGGGAACGCCTTTTTTCTTTCTTCCATGTTATATGGATATACGAGACCATTCTCGAAATTGTTTTTTGAGTTTAGTGATATATATTTTTCTGCTATAAATTATGATTATACCTTCATTTTATCAATCGAAAAATTTTAATTATAAATGTTAGATTATTTATTGTTCAAGATTAAAATTTTTTTAATTTCGTGAAGATTTTTAATACTAAAAAATCCGAAAGAGAAATTTTCAATTAAACAGAGAATGAATGAAACACACCAATTCACTATATACGTATATATATTTATTAAAAAAATTTTAATTCATTAGATTTCTAAACAGACAGAACATGAGGTGATGTGTACTATTACGAAATTTAAGTTATTACGATGATAAAAAAACGAACGAGAAACAAATAGATACAGCGTTTCTATATAAATACAATACATCGAACGCTAACATCGAACTCCTTGTTTTCCTTATCTTTTACATATATATTGCGCAGATTTTGTCGCATCGAAAAAAGAAGTAACAAAGTTATCGCTAACTTTGCATTAATTTCTTTCTAACTTCAAAAATTCTAAAAGATTTCGCTTATTAAAGTCATTTGCGAAATCGTGAACTGGCGGGGAAATATATATATATGGAAGACGCGGTTACGCCATCAAAGTTTTCTTTTCGAAGTATCTAATATTGAATCTCATATAAATGATAATGAATAACTAAACACTGAACAGAACAAAAAATAAATTTCGGTTTCTCCGCAATCCTTCTCTTGCACGAAAACGATATGAAAATTTGTCATTTTATCTTTAAAATAGCACGACGAAACCGCGATAGAGTTTCCTTTCTATCCTTACTTGTTATTTGTTATAGTTTAATATAAATTAACAATTAAAGAGCACATTTTTGTTGTCCACCTCCTCTCGAGTAACGTCCAACGAGTAGCTGACGTTATTTTACTTTTTATCCATTAAAGTATAAAAAAACAATGTTCTTCGTTTTTACTCCTATAAATGCATAAATTGTCTGTATACAAATATATACGTGTTTTCTGAATGCTGCCGGCGATAAGAGAAATATCATTTTCGAGAACAGCGCCCCGTGAGTGTTTGTTCTACAGAAAAGAAGAAATGTCTCTCTTTTTACAGTTAACGGGTCTTTTCGCGTATCTCGAATGGTTCTTTTTCCCTTATTGCCTCTTTGTTTTCTACAAAGTATATGTATACATGTCCGTGTACAATGTTTCTTGCTTATTTTGGTTTCGACATCTTGCGGATTCCGCGAGGCGAATGGTCTGATGCGTTTTTCTTAATTATACAATTACGTTATTTGATGATTTATTTATTTCAACACTATAACGAAGACATGTTCTTTTATTGCACTAAATATATGACATGTGTTATGTTGCTATTTAAGTACAAAAGTAGTGTTCGGCGCGCTTTCCTCTTCATAATAAAAATTAAAAAAAAAAGATTAGGTTATATCAGTTCGAAATTTTCGTTATGGTCGCAAAGCAACGAGGAGTATTTCCCGCTGGATCGATCATTTTTTTTTTCTTTCAAAAGTCTCAACAAACTAATCTAGAAAATAGCTCCACACTCAACCTTACACTAGCACATTTGATTTCCAAATCTCTATTAGAACGCTAATTCATACAGCAGTCGACGATCCTCGATATACAATATTGTATTTTCTTTTTTCGCAAACATATATAAGTCTCATCAATAAACCTTTTCCGTCTTTTAAGTTGTACACGTTCAAAAAATTCTTTATAACTGTATCGAAGCTAAATCGATATGCATATCTTACACAGACGATATAAATCAATGATATCGGTGCCAGTCGATTGTACATTATTTTCACAGATATCTTTACAATATCGCATCGAAACTCACGGTAATACCGATTGATTTAGTTATATATATAAAAAAAAAGGAATCGTCAATACCAACATTGTCGATAGTGTTTACGTGTAAAATAATGAATGACATCGATATGATCGATCGCACGAATCCCAATAAAACAAAAAAAAAAGAAGGAAGATACAAAACAGATTCGAAACAGTACGTGTGATCCTCGCGTACACAGGATCGATGCGAATCATTATCGAGCAACGATGCACTTTTTTATTCTCTTTTCCTTTTGCAAGTCACGAATCTCGCGAGCAGAGTAGATGAGGGGAGACGCTCATCAGTTGACAAAGTGGTCACGGGTACGCGTGTGTTCGCGTCTCATCCAGGACCCGCTACTCGCCGATGACGATGATACATTATTGCTGTTGCTGATGTCGTGAGTGTTGAAGTTGACTCAGTAGTTGTAGGGGCCGTAACCTTGGGAGCCGTGGTAGTAAGGGCCTGGATAGGCCGCAGGTGCCGGATAACCGGCGTACGCGTACTGTTGCTTCTGTGGGTACACTGTGGAATGGAAAATCCAGGATTAGTACAGTCGAAGCTTTCTTTAGACTATGGTGTATTCTGACTGTAGTGCTTTTAAAGAAGTGGGCAAGGGTTACGATTATCGAGACACTGTTTTAGCACAGTTATCAATAAAATATTGTCAAGAAATGATGTTTTGTAAAAATTCAGATTGCTTGCAAAATGTGTTATAAATCGTTATTGAGCAATGTCTGACGTTGAAGTTGAATGTTTCAATCCTTTCAATCAAAATTGCTGTGGAAATATATAAATGATAGTATTCCTGAGTATTTTTTATAGAAAATATTTCAGAGTTATTGCTATGTTTGTAAATCGTTAAACTTATACATTTTAAATCAAACTAATGATAGGTGAAGCCACTTCAACAATTTTTTATTAATTCTCTTGAAATTTAAAATCGGTAAAACAGTGTACAGATATAGAAGTAAAACTTATCCATTTCTTTCAATGAATATGAAATACCGATATTTAATTTATAGTTCTGTTTCTTTTGATTTTATTAAAAAAAAACATTTCAAATATAGATTTGCTTACACTATTATGCTGTAAAATTTAAGAGGGTGTTGTAGTTAATCAAAATTTTTCGCCTTACATTTTTTCGACCGAGTCATAAATAATTCGTATTTATTAAAAAAATATTTCGAATTATAGTGATTCCAAATAAAAGTGCACTACGTCTACGAATTATCTATCGTCTAGTAAAGTTTCAACAAAATATTTTAATAAATTTCTGTTTTGAATTGAGACGAAGTGCACTTGTATTTTGGATTTGCATAATTTCAAATATTTATTTAGTTAAGTATATTTAATTATTTAGTAGCCAGTCGATAAAACATTCCAGTGGCAATGGTATAATTTTGACACCCTCGAAACAATATTGTTGATTTGAAATATATATATAATGACATGTTTACAATTTTGTTATTTTTGTATTCGATTAAGTTTATATTTTTAAATATGAGTCATTCCACTCATAAATATTTGGAAAAAAAAGATGTTTCAATATTGCAATAACACTTTAGTATGAGAATAGCAAAGTGAAAAAATGAAACATTAAATTTGTCTAAAATATTGGATATTCAAGTTGCGTCAAATATTAATATTTTCAAAAATTGTAAAAAATTATAATTTTGATTTATGTATAATAATTGAATGCAATCGAATCATTTGACATGTGTCAAATGAATGAAAAAGAAAATTATTACTGTTGATTTACAAGAACTGAATTGATGCTGCAATGCATCGGTATTTCAAATCATGATAACATTTATGGTGAGCAAAATACTGATCATTCTTCCGATAAGTTTTTTCTTTGTAAATATTTAGTTGAGATATATTTTGAGTTACTGGTAGATTATGTACTTTATATATAGAAAGGAAATCTTATTTTATTATCTTTGTATGAACTTTCTTTTCGAAAGAATTCGTGGAGAAAAATATAGTTCAATTTATTGTGAGATTATAAAATCAATTGTTGCAGTAAAATTTCTAGTTGCGTAGCGTCCATCATTTTGCTTACCATAAACAAGCAGCTTTTTGTAATTTGTGGTGCACCATGTGAATTATGGGGAATTCTACTGAATGCAATATTTTTACAATTGTTAATAAAAAATCTTATTCAAAAACTTTTAATTACTTTGCAATCGAGTGAAAAATGCAAATGAATCGAAAATGAGTTATATATTATACCATGAATGAATTATTAATAACAAATGAATGAGTTTGTACTGTAAATGTTAGTCGATGAGAAATGAACATCTTTTTTTCATACAGTCTTTATGTACAACTTTCTCCTCGCCGATAAAAGAATTCTTTCAACTTCGAAAATCCATCGGTTTCGCGCAAAAAGAAAATACGTGCCAAAGCAAATCCCATTGGAAAATGCAGTAATTCATTCGAGCGAAAAAACAAAACAACACATCCATACAGATGCTTTCGTGAAGGTAGAGCGATTGATTTTAAAATCTTTACACCACCTAACGCAAAAACTGGCGTGGCGCTTTCTATACGTGCCCGCGTGAGTCGATGTAAATATAAAAAACTATATAGCTGGTCCCATCCCGCATAATTCGCCCGGCACTCAGCTATACGCGGAGAAATTTAATGGCCGCTTAATACTCGTCAATCGCGATTCCGCTCCTCTTTTTATTTATTCATCGCCATATATATGTACTTGTAATTCGAGACGCAGCGAACTGTTATGTTAGATTTTTCTTTTTTACAAGAGTACATTTTACAGTGTATTTTGTTTATTACACGCGCAACACTTGGTTCTGTACTTTCAAAACTGTATATATACATATATGCACGAGTGCAATTACGGAGAATATAATTATAGAATGCGGTAGTTTAAAGTTTGTCTTTTGTGCAGCGAATCGGCCCGTCTTTAAAAAGCTATGAAGCTACTGTGCAGCTCATTGTTAATTAAAATAAATATATATTGGAACGTAAGTAAAAAAACGGAAGTTGGTCTTTAGGTCGTTTGCTTCTAATATATTTCAATTTTATATGTTAGTAAATTCAAGTATACATTAGGAGAACGTGGAAAATTATTGAATAAAAATAAAAGCACCTTCTAATTCGAGTGCAGTAAAACTGGCTTTCAAAATTCCGTCTATATACTAAACTCCAATCTAATATTTCGCAAAATACAGAAATCTATACGTTCTATATAAGAAATCAACGACGAGTCTCTCGTACCGGAAGAGACACGAAATTCGAGTCGAGGAGAAGAGAGAAGGAGAAGAAGAAGAAGAAGAAGAAGAAGAGGCTGAGCGCGAGTAACAGGAGAGGAGATAGTAAAATTTAGGGAAGTGTGCCATAGCCGCGACCGCCGTACTCGTCGTACTCTGAGTTGCGCATATAACACGGCAGTTCTCCTGCTTTCCAGTTATATATCCGGAAGACGTCGATTGCACTTGTGTCGCGCGGCGCTCGGCAAAACGCGCGCGGTAAGGCGCAACTCCGGACATTCGAGAACCTGTGCCAACGTCGTCGCTCCTTCATCGTGTGCTTGTGTTACTTGCGTATATGTATATAAAAACCTATCGGTTGATTTTTTTGTTTTCCTCTAGCGTATCGTCTCGGATTCGGTGTATTCGTTTCGACTTTGCACGCCGATCGTTTCGTTATAGTGATATGGATGGCGCGAATTGCCTTTGGATTAACTGTAAAAACCGATGAATAATTAATCGTTTTGTTAATTTTTCGGCATGCATATCACGTCAATTATACATCTATAATACGACAAAAAGAAGTTGATTTTTTTTTGCTTTATAACGACTTTGTTTAATAGAATTCGATAACTCATGTGCGCTATATAGGTATATAATGAATGAAATTCAAATTTATGCACAGGTTGCCGTAGTGGAACCGGTGAATTTTAATAGATACAATTTATTGAAATGGCGTTTTAGATCAGTTATTAAAAATGTACCTGGTAAAAGTAACGGTATATATATTCTCGAGAGATCGAGGAAAATTGATTAATACTGCAGATCTTCAAAAATCCAGTTTTTCAAGAGTATTACGCAATTGGTTATATATCTATACTGGTACATATATATATATATTGGCTTGGGGAATGCAACATTTCGAGAAAGATAAAATTTCGATTCTTTATTAAACGCCAATTTAATCTCGCGACATATACAGTTTGCGTATATATGTATAGGTATTTTTTGCAGTGCGCAAGTAGATTAATGCCAACTTGTATAGCCGGACAAGTTTTACCAGACTCGGCATGTATCTATAGTCGCGCGCGCGCATATAAAAAATGGCGGTTACGCAACACGGACAAATTTTTCATAGATAGCAACTTATTTCTAATATGCAAAACTGAAAATATGATTAGCCGTTTAAGTATTTGTTCATCGATCACGGTAAACTTTAAACTCAGGTATTACTTTCTAAGCTTTACGAATGTACCTATTAGTGTATTTATTAGCCGAAAGGAAAATATTCTAAATGAATAACGATGAAACATCGAAAATAAAGGTCATTTATTAATTCAGCGAAAACAATAGAGAAAACTCGGCCATCCCATCCAATGAATTTCTAAACCGATCACATGCATCTTTCAAGCGGATGATCCATCATGAGCGCAAAGCACGCGCGGCTGTAACCGCGGAATGTTTCATTATCCACGCGCGCACCGCAGACGTTATTTTTCTCGCCGCCTTCCCCTACGGTCTCGCATCAAGGACAGAAGACAGACACACGAGCGATATAAACGCGTCGGCGGAGGGGCAGAGCAATATCGGTCCGCCGATTTGTTATAGAAAGTCCCGAGCTGGAGCATGACAGAATCACACTAATTTTTGCTGCAAACAGAGCGTGATATCGAGCTGCTGTCGTCGCCGCCGCCATGACTATACATATACACGTGGCTATAAGAAGTAAAAGTATGCGAGCTGCTATTATGAATATCGAGTGCGGAGCGAAACGTGTATATATATATATGTATATACGAGATCGGGAACGGTGAACCGGGTTTTCGAACCGATCGTTTATCTTTTCTTTTTTAATTCTGGAAATTCTGTTTAATTTACTAGCACTTTGATGGTTTTAATTTTGAAAAAGTGTACAGCAAAGAAGATGCTTGAAGGAAAAAGTGTTGGAAGGTTGAAAGTGGTTGAGATCACTGGTTGAGAGGACTCATCGATTTGGAATGTGCTGAGTATTTGAACTAAAATTCACGTTTCGTATGATATCATTCGTCGAGCAATGGTATTTTGGAACTCTGTGCAGTGTTTCTTTCCCCGCGTTACAATAACTTTCATCTAATATAAAATTAGGAAGCAGAATAAGAACTCTCGAATAAAAATGTTACATATATATATATATATACTTATCATTGCAATATACGAATAGGTACATCTTGGATTGTATGCGAAGTTGAAAGAATCATTATATTAGTTCTATATTTAACGTGTTATAACATTTAGCACCAACCTTTTATATGAGTCTTTTAATATAAAAATCTCAAACTGTGTTAATATAAAAATGTATGCAGATTCAGTATTAATATTTTTGTACAAACTTATATTATAAGGATTAATAATGTTTTACCTCGAGACTGGACATTTTTTTTCGACCCAAACTCGAATTATCAATGGAGAAAGGATTCAATAACTTAGATTATGTAAAGTGACTCGATTAGAATATCTTTATGCAGTGAAAGTTTTAATCATACCTGCTTGGACAACCGAAATAACACATATTTATAAATGCAAGTTTAACGTTGCGTAATGATAATTAGCCGCTGAATATATCCGGCTGGAAGTAAAATTGGAATAATGCAGCTTTTATTCATTTATCGTGTTACAAGAATGATTTTTACTTTGTTATCAATGAAATTTATTGGGTTTGTACCAACACACTTTTAAGTTTAAGTACTACTATATTAGATTTGTCATTTACATAAATATACGAGTAGTTATGCATTCAAGAAAGTTTCGTATAGGAGTTGCTGCGGTGACTTTTTCTACAATTTCCATAGTAAGTACGATCGATGAATGCAGAGACGCTGCTAATATTTATATACATACATATTAAAATATTCGTTAAAGTGCATGGACGTAAAATGATGAATCAATTTAGTCATTTTCATGATACAAAAACAAATTCTTACAACATTCTCAAACAAATTCCCTCCATTACGGAATACTCAGACAAACTGAATCCTTTTTCAAATCGAGTTAAAGATCAAATAAAAAAATGCCTTCACATTCTTGATTAATTAAAAACAACTTTTATGAGACGAGAATCGAGGAGGTCTAATTGTTAGTAAAAGCTTATCGCACGTGTACGTGTTGGTTAAAGTGTTCCACCGATAAAAAAAAAACAATCTCTGAACAATATAACTGACTTTGCAACAATATTCTTTCAAATTTATAACTTTAACGACGCGTATGAGCGTTGAGCACAATTTAAAATGAATAAATATCAGGAATTACATTCATGGTTAAAGTTACTGTCCTTGTGCTCCCATTGCAGTGCATTAGAATTAAGACGTTATTGCGCTTCTCGTATACCATTAATTTCAAATCAGGAAAGCTTATTAGTATGCTTATGGTTCATGTAAATGCTTCTATGATGTAGATAAATACGACGAAGGTGAACCTTTGTTTTTTTCCTTTATACTCGTTTATTAGCACAATCTAAATTTAAACTAATACTTTTTACATAAACGTTAGCAGCAGGAATTTGACAAAAAAATAAAAAAATTGAATGATTTACACATTGATATGATGTTTACGATATGGCCAGTTGATATTGTTCGAGTTTTTCCATCGGCTTACACAAGTACGTAACTAACTCAAGTATATTTGTCTCTTTGCGCTAAATCGCTCAAAGCTGTATTTTCACCCATTCATTTTGCCGCGATTGACTGGAAATCAACTTCGAGAGATTTAACGTTACGCGCGCATCTGTACAACAAGCTTCGTATGCCGGATCATTAGTTTGCTTCTCTCGCGATAGCAGCTAAGTCCAGCTTATAAGAAGATCCCGTTGTACTTGGCACTTTGTACCCGTCTCTGAAGGCCAAGTCTCCCCGAATGAACTCTGGCTTCAGTCCGTACAACATCCCCCGACTTTCCCCCAACGAGTTCCGCGAGAGAGACTTAACGTTCAAAGCTACGGTTAAATCGAAAAAAAAAAGAAAAAAAAATGTCGACAGGAGACACATGAACTGTCGATAAATAAAAGATGGAGAAAGAGAAAGAGTAAGAGAGTTGTTCACGGCAATAGTTAATATACCAGGCATGAGGTACTGCATGTTCATGGCCTCCTCGCGCATTCTCTCGCCCCTTAAGCAAATCGCCGCCGCGCTAAAGAGTATAGCGCTGACCAACGACCAACCGACGCCGACCCAAGCCACCACGTACGACCAGTCGTACGAGATTAGTGAGTTGTCTTTGAGGACCTGTCGGCGCATGTGTTCAGTGTGTGCAGAAGAACAAACCCCGCGTAGTAGGAGGCAAAACAGAGAAGAAAAACAAAAACCAAACAAACAAATAACACACAAAATTTCAGAACAAATAGCACACAGCTTCGTGGCGCTTTTTCTATTATTATGGGTTAAACAAACGTGCGGCGGGTGTAAGTATTATTATTATTATGATTATATTCGAGGTCGGGGCGGGGGTTGGGTTTGCTGTTGCAGTCGAGAGCTGATGGGGATCAGTGACCTGGCATTATGTACTGGACGTTCTGGGCCTGTTCGCGGGCACGTTCCTTGCGCAGACAACTGGCGGCTATGAGGAAGAGAGTCATGGCGCCTAGGCATGTGGCCACACCCAGCCATGCCAAGTAGAACGACCAGTCGTACCATTGGGCGGTGTTGTCTCGCAGCACCTGCATTCGTTTTTAGGGATGGTTTTTTGTTCTTTTTGCTTTTCTTTTGTTTCTTTTTTTTCTTTTTGCGTGCCAGCAGTGGTATACGCGTGTGTTTATATACTTGGTCTCCCTCTCGCACGCACACGTATAGGCTGTGGGCGGATGGGTTCCGAGATTCCGAGAGACATGCTGCTTTTCTTGGTTAAATATACTTGGGGAGAGTTCGACCCGTTCGCCTCGATTACGATGGCCACCTCGGCATTTACAGAGGATAGAGGAATGCTTAGAGCAAATATCTATGTAGGATTTGTTTGTTAATGCCTGTCCAAGTCCAGAAATCAAGTACTTTTTTTCTATCATTCCGCAATGCATAGAAATTCTTTCAATGTGTAATTTTATATCTGTTTATTACTTGACGAAATTATTTATTGCTAAGATTGGAATTATAATTGGATTTGGAATGGATTGACAAACAAATATTTAAGTAAAGAGTATGTTTCTTGCATGCAGTTACATAGCTACTCGACTTTTGTTATATTCAAGGAAATAAAAATATGGTCCTTGTTTTTCGCAATTACCTATATGTTAAAAAAAAGGAAAATAAAAGCTTTGTTGAATGCACGAGACGAACGGGATCTTAAATTACTTACTGACTCGAGACTCAAAATAAAATTCATATATATTACTTAAATTTCGTCGCGTAAGCTTAAAATAAATAACAATTAAAATTTCTTATATTTTAAAAGTCAAAAACTGTGTTTTTCCTGCATAGCCATTAAATTTTGTTTTAAATCAATTCATTGCACATACGACATTTATTTTCGGAATTTCAGAACTCATCCTTTTACTTCGTAGAGGTAAAATCGGGTTAATTAAATTGCTTTAGTATAATCTGCGTGCTGCGGTTTTCCACGAGTTGATCTTGCTTCCTGGTGATTTTTTTGCTGACACTGAAATCGCTGCGTTCTTTACATTGATTCTTTTTTTTAACAATCGCGTTACTTTACTAATTATGACTAGAAAAATTGAGTGATTTTCAGTTGATTGTTTAAAAAGTTTTTTATGTAATGTGTGTGAATGTGATTGAAATTGTAACGTTGAATTCAAACAGTTTGAAATTAACAGAGAAATTACACAAATACAAGAATCAAAGTAACGAATGCTGAACGTTAGTCTTACAACTAAAATTAAATTATCATTCCTTCAATCGTAACAGGATTGTTCAAAATTGGGTCTCATTTGTATGTATTTAACTCTCGCACCTAGAAATTAAAAACAGAAAACCAGACGCAATATTTTCATCGCGAAAACTCGAGCCAAACATTGAACAATCCCTCGAGCATCGATCACAAAAGCTGACGATATAAATCCCACATTTCGAAAGAAAATTCATAGCTGTACCGCGAGTCTCCCAGTGAGACGTAATCTCGCGCATATAACATATCCGCGCCGAAGCACGTATCCGCGTAGTCTACAATGTTTTCTCTCTGCAGGCCTAGATTGCAAAACCAATAGCTTAGAGAGACAATCGTCAGCTTCTGGAAATGCGTCAACGCTCCGCTGGGGCTCCGAGGGAAATTCTTTCACTCGAGGCATATGCCCACACGCGCCGGAGTCTCTGCGGGTATATATTATTCATCGCGCGCATGAAAAAGACAGAGACTTACGTTGCTCCATTGCTGGTAGTATTCTTCGCCGACGATTTTCTCCTTCTCGTAGTACTCGACGCCGTGCCAAAGACCCATGCCACCGGCACTGAGTAGGCCTGCGAACACACACATTCGAGCTTGCGTTACCGACACAATACTGGCAATATTTTAAGACTCGCTTCTCGCGGTATAGGATAGAACGTTATCGAGCATCAATGATATTTTTCTATACCGACGAATGGGCGGACAACGAAGGATAAACAGCGCGTAAAAGATGTCGCGTCGTAGTTATGCTTTTGAAAGGTGAAAAAAATTTGTACAAAGCAAATTTCGCGATTAGAACTGACGATCGCCACCGATGCGATTATAATTCATGCAGAGATGCATTACGAGCTTATTGGCAGCGAGCAATTAAGGTTCAATGGCTAATAAAGTTAAGACATGCCGAAATAATTATAATGTTAGTTGCGGTTCGAAAAGAAGGCTTCATAAATTTACATATTACGCGAACTGTATACTGTATAACAAAGATTAAAATAGCTGAGACGAAAGTTTTACGTAACGCGTGCCGCGATCCTTTGAAGAATTATGAATGTCGTTATCAATTTTTTTGATCAATTATAAGAGTATGATTAAACCATCGTTGAAGAGGCTAAATTGTTTAAATGTAATATTATTTGCATAAATCCGTAATAAGATAATCCATAGTCGTATAAAATCTATCCCACATCCGCAGATAGACACAAAAAACTTCTCGTATACACATTTGCCAAACATGTTTCCCGTCGATAGAGTAAACAAGCAATTCATCGTCCGACCGCAAACTCGGTATGCGATTAGACTAGATCATAAAAAGAGATCCTGAATTTTAGCTCGATATTATACCCAGTTGATCACATCCGTGGGAAAATAAACGCGAGCCGGAGCGACGGATAATCTCATTGAGAGGCTATATCGCGGCAAAAAAAGTAAGAAGAAAGTGCGCGCAGTACTTACAGGCGAAGAGCATGAGGATGGCGGTTGCGGTGATGTTGCCGGGTGACCTCTTCCAGCATCCGACGACGCCGGTCCAGAAGGCCGTGAAGATCGCCAGGAAGCCGACCATAAACAGGGCGATCACCGATCGTCCCATATCTATCGACCGGATCATAATCATCCACGTTAACAAAGCGAGACTTCGTTTGCGCTTTTAGTATAATATATAGGTAGTTTTCAATCGCTCAAACTCGGTAACCTTATTGTTCCATTGTTTTCAAAGCTATTTTCGGTGTGATGTTTCGTTTTAGGCCTTACGGATCAATAGCCAATCACGAGTTTTTGACTCCGAGTGTTACGACAAAATGATTCGCACAAGTAAGCATTATCATTGTTGTGGCCTGAATTTTCCAACCTCATTTCGTACACTTTTTTTAACTACTTTAACGCGATTCCAAAGATATTATTTTCAGCTCGAGAAAAAAAAGTGGCAGAACTATTAAAAGTTAACGGAGGAAAAAAAACATGCCCTTTCATTTAATATTGTAAAAAGTTAAAACGATTTCTTCTTCTGCGTTCAGAAATTGCAAATTCCAAACTCAATTTACGTTGAAGTGAAAGTATAAGTAAGAAGAAGTAATTATTCATAGTATTTTAATTATTTAACCTTATATTAGCAACAATTTTTAATTTACAAGTTACACTGTATGTCAAATTTATATCTGATTTAATACGAGAAAAATCGCGAATATACATTAGAAGATGAATAATTTTATTATAAAGACTAAAATATCTCTAAAACACCGTTAGAGCATAAAATGGAAAAGCAATATCTCGCAATAGGTATGTATATGTTATAGACACTGCAGTGAAAATAAATGATGCTTACGAAGCCGTGCCATCGCGTCGTCCGAGAATCCTCTCGTCTGGTTCTCCTCATCTGGGATGAAGTAGTCGATGTTCATGCAGTGCGTCTCCACCGGACTCAGATACGTTTCCACTGCAACACACGAAAACATACGAACGCATTTTTAATCTCGTAAAGTTTTTACACTCGCGCTTTTGGCGCACTCATTTTTCCTCCCCTGTATGTACTTATACTTTATATTCGCATGCACTTACGCGGCGCGGCTCATAATTGCGGTGTGAAATCGCGAAAGTTTCCGCGAGAGCTAGAAAGCGACAGTTACGGAAAGCGTAATCGCCGTTAACCAAGTCGGAAAAGTCATTTAGCGAGGAAACTCTTTGCCAAATTGAGAGCAGCATCGCGCGCGGCGTACATTATCCGCGCATGCAGAACCACTACGAGCGAGCGAAATTCCCATTAAAAATCAAAGCGTCGGACATTAATGGGTTTTAATTTTTGAATAATGCCGTGCACCTCTGATCTCGAGTGCAGTTATTTGGTACTTTGGATGGCTAATTTTTTGTTTCGAAGAAAGTAGAAAGATTATTATCCGATTGTTTGCTTATCGTAAGAAATGTTGGTGAATGTTTTTTGTATAGTTAACGATCATGTGTGTTTTCTAATTCTGGGCTTCTGTTTTTCGTTAACCAGTTTTATTGGATACTAAAGACTAACAACGGAGGAATTACGATAGCACGGGCATATAATTATAAGATGACTGTAAATACCGATGATTTCTTTTTTCAAGGACTGTTAGAAAATATTAAAAATGGTGAATAGTGTAAAGTTGATAACTATAATTTGATTGTTAGTTTGATCAGTCGCTGATGATTCATTAATATGAAATTAAGATTAGATAAAAGTAAGATTGATCAGATTTATTTTTAAGTATTTGATGGCTACAATAAATAGCTTGATGATGAAAAAAAGTTTTACTAGTAAAAAATTAATAAAACCGATATGAAATGTTATAATGTTATCGTACTGACAAATTGCAAAGTATTTTTGTTTTGGTCAACATTGTAGATTATTTAGACCTAATAGACTCTATATTTTCTTTTAAATGCAATATTCCAGGCATACTTCAATTCATACGTCATCGGAAACATTTGCTACTATAGTTATTCACTCTCTACTATAAAGCTAATTGTAAAAAACAATTGCTATTGGCAACATGTCTTATTCCAATAGATCGCTAAGTGTGTTTTATCGCCATCGACAAATAAGAAGAGATCACAACATTGTGTATATTCCTCCACTCGTTGCAAAACATCCTCATATTCTTGGCGCTCGCAACAAGCCAATGAAGAAAATAAAAAAATTAAAAGCCGAAGAGACAGAGAGTCGCGATCGTCCAAAAAAGGCGCCGCATGCTTCTCTCGATTACAATTTTCCTCGCTTAATACGAGAGACGACGCATCCTGCACAACCACACACACATACACACAGAGAGAGAGAAAGAGACAAGCACAGGCGCGTTCGCACAGGCCATCAAAGGAAAATCAGCGGTAGGCGGCGTGAAAAAATGATGAAGAAACGGCCTGTCGCCAGGTGGGCGGTGCAACGTAATGAGGCACGGCTGGGCGATGCAGCTCTCGCTGCGGAGACCCATCGCGCGGTGGGGATAAAAATAAAGGAGCAGTCGCGAGTTATACGAGACCTTGAGCGTCGGCTTGAGCGCCGAGAGAGCCGAAGGTATGGGACTTTCTTTATGCCTTCCCTCTTTACCGAGCTGCTTCTGCCGATGCCGATGCGCTGTATACCTATATACAGGGATCGGTTGACGCGATTTGACGAGCTGTCCGACGCTCTCGCTATATGGATTAATTCAGCGAATAAGGTGCTGCTGCTTTGCATGGCGAAATTGACGATAATTACCGATGCCTATACGCGCCGGCCGACGTTTTTCTTTTGCAAAGATCGAGCCCAGGGAAAATCGGATCTTGCACGCGTCTGGCCTGATGCATTGGGGATATGCGGTTGAGGTATATATATGTATTTGTATATATATACGCAGCGAGGGAACGTTCATCTGCGCGGTATAAGGTAACCTGTTCTGGAGATGGTTGCGCCGCCTTGGGGCGTTGCGCGGCAGAACATTTTCAGGATTCCTCGTAACTGTTTTTATCGAGAATTCGATATTTTTCGAGGTGGGAGAGCCGAGAGAGCTTTTGTTGCGCTGCAGCAGCTCGGCGCGATGCGAAAAACTACTGCATTTGAATTTTGATCTTTTTCTTCCGTGCTCCGCTCGTCTTTCTTCTCTATACGATTTATTACAAACTGAATATTTGGTTGGCCAAATCATTGAAATGCAAAGTATCAGATACGTTTTATTCAATTGCACGTATATAGACAGTTCGAAACAGCTTCGAGTGGTGATGAAAAAAACAAATTACAAATACCACGTCGTAGCCAGACATTGTAACGAAGAAGAAAAGAAGAACGATCCGCATCGATACTTTGGACAAAACGGGTTCCCCTCGTAATAGACAGTCCGGTAGGCATGGCTGTATATGCACGAGAGGCGAGGATCTTGCCAAGAATGTTCCCACCAACGAAACAGGACACATCCGCGCGCGGCGCTACATTACACACATAGATTTATTCCGAACATCCTCCGATGACTGCACGACCCAGAATGCGCGAGGCTCCTCTCTCTCTCTCTCGCACACACTTGCTCCGCGTTGCATGTGCACAAGGCAGCCCGTGCATCCGAGAGAGATACGCACTCTCTCTCTCTCTCTCTCTCTCTCTCACACACATACACACGTCCTTCGAACGGTACATAGGTATATAACGATACGAAAGATGTACTTTGTTGGCGCGAGCGAGAGGAGACGCGCCACGCGGCGAACTTGGAAAGGAGCGGCGTAATACACACACTCCCCTCTTACTTATACCTATACTACACCTCTTATCATCGACTTGGTGGCAGGGAAACGAATTCCGTAGGGAACAAGTGGAACGACGAGAGTAGCAGCAGCAGCCTGTTGATGATGCTGACGCTGCCGCCGCCGCTGGCCCCGGAGAGACGACGGATAATTACAAGCGTGGAACCGATTCCCGGGGAAACGCTGCGTTTCGGGTACGCCATGAACGTGAGGTATACGGATGCGGGATGTTGTGGACAATGGTTGCTTGTGATGGGGAACGAAATTGCTGCGGTTATTCAGGACTGCGTATATACATATATTAAGTAGCTTTCTTGATTGCACTTTGCGATTTGATGAAACTGGTTGTTGTTCAGAATGAGAAACGAGTCTTTTTGATGAAGTGTTTTATTTGATGGCAGTTTGGAAAATTTTGAATCGTTGATTTGACTGCTAATTTCGAGAAAAACTCGCAGTGTCGAATAACATCGACATTGTTAATTACCCTCACTTCATCTTCCACTATTCAAATGTAATGTTTCTACTTTACCTAATAGCTATTTCTAAACGCTTACGAAATCAATGTATTCGACGCGTGCACGTTTTCAATTGATGTACCACTTTAAATGCATTCCTTTGTAATAAAAAAAATATTTCGATTAGCGTGTGCATACCTCATCAGCCGAAGGTAGCTCAAGAAATGCTACGTAAAAACAGTTCCTTTCGAAGGTATATCGAATTGATTATTGATTATTTGTATTGGGCTACGTGACTCGTGCCATCCTAAAAAGTTTCGTGAATGTGGTAAAAGTTGCGATTACTGTTTGTATATATCCTGCTTTTTGTTAGTTCTAAGCTCGAAAAAGATTCGAGTCATTGGCAAAGATTAATTTGGTTCTGAGATTACTTTTTCACGTAGCACTTTTTTAGGATAGATCTGCTTAGTCAGAGAGGATGTAAAAAAAGCATAATTCTAATAGTTGACTGTACGTCGCTGTTCCAGACGGTTTAATTAGGTGTCTTAAAATAGTTCTGTTACATGGCCCGAATAATTGCGCGCGTCTATATAAATTTGACAGCAATAAGCAAAGTGTCCTCCTTTTTGTCGCAACCGATGCTACGTGCATGTTAAACGACCAAGTTATAGATAGTAATGGGACTCCATAACGAGTGATTTACAGTTATACTTTAGAAAAGTGCGGCTTACATTTCATCCCAGCGCGTTTTCTTACTTTACTGTCTGACAATTTATCGTATAGATTTGCCATCGCGTATCAAAAATAATTAGCATTTATGGATCTCGCACCTAATTATACCGATCTTCGATGTGCCGTAGACAAAAAAAAAAACTAATCCTTGACGAACTTCCTGAAATCGTATAAATTTAGGTTTCGCAGCGAAAGTGTGATATAAGTCGTTTCTATCAGAAATATAAATTAGGATTGTTAATTTATCTCAACTTATCGTCGCAAAGTCGCTGTATATATAGGCAAAAATTTATGGTCGACCGTAATAAACGAGGACGCGACGTGTGTCCTGATAGCAATCGAGACAAATAAAAGTTTAAAGGGGCGAGTATTATATATATATCGTACGAGTACTATTTTATCACTAAACTTGCACGCGGTGCCACCTATTATGCAATAATTTATTGAGGAAGCAAGTAATGTGCCATACACGTTTTTTTTCATCAAAAACTATCTGATCAACATTCCTATCTATATGGGCGTCTGTGCATGTAGCTCCGAGATGTTATATACAAACGGATTAGTTTGTACGCAAAGCCAATGTTACAGAATTAGCGTTGGATATATATTGCATTAATTTAAACGTTGGTATGTGACGAGCGATACCGTTTACCTCGCGTTAGATTTTTTTACAATAAGTAAAAATATAGCTTGACTTTATTGTACATCGCTAGTTAACAATATTCAATAGACATTTTTATCATAAAGATGATAAAAAATAATTGCTCTTGAATCAACTTTTCAATACTTTTCGACAATGATCCTTTCGCCTCGTAACTCAATCAATTCCACCAATCAATACAAGCATCTTATACAAGCTAATTAAAATATAAGGAACTATATACAAGATTTTACAGTCCAGCAAGAAGGTACACGTATACACGCGTGCATCGCGCGTCAAACTCGCGTATATCTCCATTCGTCACGCACGCGGACATCATATAAAAGAAAGTAGGTTCAGCACACCGCGGAGCTCGCGCGCAGATTTATCCACACGTCCGACGAGCAAAAAAAAAGTAAAGAGCTTATATGTACACAATATACAGTTCGAGCCTGCAAGTAGACGAGCTAAAACATAATTATTTTTTCGCGACACAAGCGTACACGTGCCTACGTATAAACGCGGGGGTCAACTCGTATCTACATGTTTTATCGCAGTCGGCAAAAAAAACAGACGAAGCGACTCGACGCGTATACACGTTGTATATGTACACACATACACACACCTGCGCCGGTTAGTGTAAGCGCAGAAGCGCGTTCTTTTGCCACGAAACTAGAAAAGAAGGTGCAGAGCGCCGAGGCCGCAAGAGAAGCGAGATGGTGTATATAGGCTTGCGCGCGCCGGGGTATACAGTTATATCGCCGCGAGTCAACGATCTTGGTGTACCTCCTCGCTCCTGTTGCCGCTGCTGCTGCCTACTTTAGGCGAAACTGGATTTTGAGCTGTTGCTGCTGCTGCTGCTGTCGATGCGAGTGCGACGCGGATCTTTTACAACTTTGTTAGTTGTCGCGAGAGGCTCATATAGACCTAGATGCCTGCAGACGTGCGTTTCCTGGAATTTCGTGGACGCACGAAGATAGTCGTATACACTGCCAGTCCGATGTAAATTGTTCGCGCGTGGATTGTAACATTTGCGACGTCAAGGAAAATCTGTACGAGTGACCCGATGTCTATGCGTAATAGTCGGTTGATGGTTTAATCGACCATTGGCTTTTTCGCAAATGTCCATCATAAATGAGATGGGAAAAAGCTTAATTTGTGAAAAGGAAAGAAGTGCATGCAGGAATGAAATTTTCTCTTCTTTCGTAACCGCGGCATTAATAATAGGAATAAAAACCGCAGCATTATTAAAAAGATATAATAAAATTTATTGTATATAAATGTAGCAATTTATAATCTTAAGACTGGTACCATCACGTAGATGCACCGACACATCAATTTGCACGTGTTTTGAATAAAATCACTTCTGGTAAAAGGTTCTTTGGCCTTTTTAGTAAACTGAATTCTTTTTGAAAAAATCCTTTACAGTTGAAATACTCAAATCTAATCACAAAAATGTACTGGTAATAACATTTAATCATGCTTAAGCGATCAATTAAATTTATATTAACAATCAAATCATCCGATTTTCATTATATTACTTCCGTCGTATACAACGAAAATTAAACGAATCAACGAAACGAAATTATTGATCGTAAAACACCACTAAGCAGCATCGAGCCGCATCAAAAGTCCATTAACCTGCAGCGTTCGCGAGCGTTTAGGCATATTTTTCCATCCCATCTATGCAGCATTATTAGAAGCATATTATACGATTGTTTCACGGAGAAAAGCGTGTGTATATAGTGTACGGGTTGTAATATGGAGGAGGCCTCGAAACGGCCGATTTACCGTTCGCTCACAGCTCGCTTACATATACATATATACACGCAGTGGAAAGCATCGCACGTTTAACGCCACACGAGGTTATACCGCGCGCATACTTTTTTTCTTTATGCCCGAGCCTTATCGGTTTCGGCATTCCGCTACTTGTACACGTCGCTTCCGGCACTGAGCGCGCGCGCGAACTTCCGCTCTTTTTCGACTGCTATAGGTAGGTACCTAGTGGTCAAGTGGTGTAGGTATTATAGACGAGCGCGCCGATCATGATCATCGCTTTTCATGCGGTTCGTCGCGCGCCTCCTTTGCCTTACAAGGCGATGCGTTTCTAACCTTATTATTGCTCTTCATTCGACGTGATGTGTGTGTTTCGTCTTTGTGCTTTGTGTTGCTCCAGCGTTCTAACTAAAACTTTTCACGATCTTTCGGGTCTGACGATCTATTTCATATTTCTCTTTGTTATTGACAATTACAAATTCTTAATTACAAGATGAGTACGACGACCGCGATGATTTCAATGAGTTGTTATATACATATAAATCTTAGGTATTATCGTTTCAGGCCATATAACATTTATCGTTATTCAGGTATAAGTGGACGATTCAATAAAAATTCGCAAACGAAGAAACGTAACACACGAACGGCGTAACCATCGCGTTGCGTTGGTAGTTTCAAACCATTATCGCCCATAAAGTATCATAGCCACTGGAAACTATACACAACGCGAATATGCAGACGCCGGAGAAAACGCTCTCGCGACTCTCGTATCCCAGCAGCAGACAGCATTCCGCAAATAGAAAATGGCAAAAGCGGTATAAGAGCCGCCGCCGTCGCCGCCGCGCTCGGCAATAATGATTTCTCGAAAAGGTCCCGCATGTATCCGTAAAAGCGATAGACAGCTGCCGCCGGTGGAAAGCGAAGCCCAAGCTATAAGCGCGATTTCGTAAGATTCGCCTGTACCATACGCGGGAATTTTCGCATTTGCATCGGCCTCCCCCTGCGCGCCGCCTCTTTCCCACGAGGAATCCGAGACTTCCGGACTTGCTCGAGATATACACTCTTCTTTCCTCTCTCGCTCTCTTAGTCTTGCGATATATAGTTCGCTGCGTCGCTAGGGGAGATCGAGTGACGCGTTTTGTCGCGTGTGTGTATGTGTATTAGGGAGGCATTGACAAGTGTTTATATATATATTATAGCCCGGGATAATTTTATTGGAGAATGTAGGTCGAGTAATTTGTTGAGCTCCGCGAAATCGATTTATATTAAACTTGATGAACTTGATTTTAAACGGAAAATTCACTTCCGTCACTTTGACTTTGTACGATGAGAGAACGAATGAAAATTTTCTCTAATTTTAGCGGAAGTGCAATATCTAGTCCCTTCCGTTCCAATAGACGTATTTGCAATCTGGTCTTATAGACGAGAAGTAATTTCTCTTTTACTTTTATTGTTCAATCAAATTGAAAAATTGTGTAGGAACGCACTAATTTTATCGTGGAAAAAATTGATGCACTAATAATTGATCGTTACCTTTATAATAGAGAAGAGTTCACATATTGAACATTCAGTTTACAACTATAAGTATTATACAAGCGCTTGATTAGTTATACGCGGAAGAAAGCGGCAGCTATATACACGAAAACTGTTACACTAAAATAGACTTCGAGCACATTATATATTGTACGTAAGATTTAATAGCGGAATTAGTTGGTGCAGGTCTAATGAAAAAAGTTGCGAAAAAGCCTTTTCTTTCATCCCACCGACCTATACACATTATATATTATGCCTTCCGTGTATGCATTGTTCACTTATTAACTGCTTATCGAGAGCAGCGGTATGTCACGAATTATCAAATTCAAGGAAGACAATGTGTAATAACTATAGTTACGATAAACCCTGTAGAATATTAGCGGATAATTATTGATTACGCGATTAACGAGCTGCCGAATTAGATTTGCACTAAAGTTTTTAAAAGGTATCGAGATAACCGTCACAACTACTGCTATATACAATTTGATTTTAACGAACCACTTTCACGATTGGATTGAGTAATGGTGTGTGCGAAAATTATATCCAAATGCTTCTATGACTTCTTCTATTTTCTGTTCATTTTAATTGTTTTTCTTACACACCGCCAGAATATATTTTCTTTCGGACAGCAATACATCTATTTTGAAGCCGCTAATTATTATAATTTGTGTAACTATTACTCGCGTATACAACCACGTCTATAACCCCGCAGTGTTTTCAATTAATCAAAAATGCGGTGTGGGCGAAAATTTTGTGTTAATATATGTAGAAAACTGTGTTAAACAAAAGAAAATAAAGGAATATTTAGAAGAAAATCCATAGCGTCTATTTCGAGACTTTGGAAAGACTCCTTGTTGTTCATGCTTCCTCTTAGAAGGAAAATGTATCTTCCAAAGAAGGAGAGAATCAACGACACTGAGGCCAGATATGCAAATGCAGTGACGTCAAAAGAAGAGGAAGCCATATACATATATTGTATTCTGTATGTTAACCGTTCTAAACAAGTTATCCGGCAAAGACAAAACAAGTTGGCCCGATTTGAAAAATTTTCGTTCTACAAAAGTATATTGCGTCACGATAGCAGATCAGATCCTTATGAGATATACCGCACCAAGTGTAACGTTCCTAGCAGTCAAACTTGTGGCTGCAGTCGCACCACCGTCTGTATGCGTTAATTGCATGTGCACGAAAACTCAGTCCCTGGCGACTTTCAACTTTCGAGTTCCGGGGGGCCATCCCGAGTACTCGGCCAACGCCGTTCGTTAACGGTTCAGTCTTCAAAGGCACTAAACCCGCGGCGCTCGAGCGTGACAACGACTACACTTATGCGCGCATTATACAGGGAGGGGGGCACATCCTGGACGTAAGGTAGACGGAGAGAGAGAGAGGAAGATTGGCCAGGGCGACGAATCCGTTAACCCCGCTTAATTTACATTCTCCGTCTATATACACAGGTGTTGTGTTAGAGAGCCTCAAGAAAGAGGAGCACGTAGTTTGACTGTTTCGTGGCTTTTTTGTGTGCGTTTAAGAAACTATGGGAGACTTGTGTATAATGTGTTTTATTTCGCTAGTTTTTGCGGGCTGCTTTATTTGTCGATCTTCTCGAGGCGGCCGACGCGTATGGGTCAATTTACTGATCTTTTAAAAGAGGTAGATGGTAGAAGATGCCAATATTCTGATTCTCGAAAAATGCATTTATTATTTTGTGATATGACTTCAAAAGCTATATGCAGATTACAAAAGTATCTTTTAAATCTAAAAAAAAATGAAAAATCATTAACTCCTGATTGAGCATTTATCGTTTTAATTCCTATACGTAAATGTCGCCTCGGCTTCCCTACCCTCTTTTCTATTGTGTAATCGCTGCATTATTGTTACAAGGACAATACGCTATCCAAGGTCATGTATATAGAAAATAGAAGAAAGAGATCAAAAGATAGAGCATTCAGGCAACTTTGGTTGTGTATATATATATATTTGCACATAGACCCTTTACCTGAAGTGATGCATTCTCGTTATATAAAAAACTGTGTAATGTATACCGTACGAATTTCATTTTAAATATTTGGAAATGTACTTTTCAATTGTATTATCTAGAAAAGGTTTTCACCCAAAGGAAAAACGGTGTACACAATGTTAAAAAAGAACAAGTAAAATGATCAAGGTCAAATTGACAAACATCAACTTCTAAACTAAATTATATATTAATAAATAATTACATATTAATAAGTAAAATAATCTTTCTTAAATTATAGACTTACTTCGATCCTAACTGCAGTTTGCGATCTTTATCACATCGAAAGTAATACACACACCAATTATGTCCCTAAAAACTCCCAGTCGTCGTCGTAACTTCCAAAAGCGTTTGAAAGTAAACGTCGCAGCGCTCACATAAAAAAGTGAAACACACTAACGCGTGCGCGCGAGAAAAGTTTCTTAAATGACAATCATCAGGCATTGTTTCCATAAATCTGATGGTAACCCGGTTAAGGCGGTCTGTGGTGTACAAATTAATTTCATCCTTCTTGCCAAGCTTAAAAGGTGTCGTATATATAGTAGTTCTCTTTCTCTGAAATGCTCTCGCTCCGCTCACGCAGCTACACACGAACGTACACACACATACGTATGTGTGAGGGACTTTCACTCGTCCGCAGAGAGCCATACCCGGTTCCAAGGCGAGGAAGCATGCATAAGTAAAATTATATTAACGCGGCGGTGCGCGCTTGTCATTATGTTTTTCTGCTGCGGCGACACAATAATTGGGTGAACGCGCCGAATTTCAATGCATTAATTAGTTCTGGGAAAAATCACTCGTGGTTCGTTTGCATCTGTGAGATTGTGCATTTTAGATTGTTGCTTGTGTGTACATTGAATGTATTGCGGTCCATTACAATTGCGCTCGCATTAACGGTTTTCTGCCAGTCAATCATATTCAAAATTATTTCGAGGCATAAAAAAAGAAATTCGTATTGTAGATAAATCAATGTTGTTATAGCTAAACTATTAAAAGCTAGAATGAAACAGTATTTTCTTTTATATTTTATGGAACAAATAGAATAACTAAATTTTTTTGAATGTGTTATATAAAATATTTTATATTTACTTGTATATTATTTTCAAAAGTGTAGTTGAACGCCACGGGCAAAATAAAAGTACTCGAACATTAAAAATCGCAAAGTACATATACAGATGGATACGCAGCGGTTACGTCGGCACATATTCGAGTGCACTATAGATAATACGCATACATCCTGTGTAGAAAGTCGCGTGTATACACTAGCAGAGATTCCTTTTCTGTTTTCGCGACGCGCCGGTGAGAGGCGAGTGTACTTACATCGAACGTTTACGAAGTTTTTTCTTTCCTCGTCATTTCAGCCGCGAGCGCGATAAGCATCGTGGAATCGTTTTCCCAGCTCCGCCATCATACACTGTGTTTGATAAATTTTAAATAGTCCGCGAGTGTGCGCAACAATGGATTGTCTCGTTTTTGCAAAAAGATTGTTTATAGTTGGGACCAAACGTTTCGCATCCTATCTGCATACACCTACACAGGCAACGTTATAATAGATCAATGTTGTTTTATGCATTGTTTCTGTAACGTCAATTGTTGCTCTATTTTGCATGCGTTCTTGGGTTGATGATCAAACTGATGCAAGTAAGCATAATTAATTGCTCTCCTATTACTTTTACGGGGGATCTCGAATTTTCACTTTACCAACCAGCTCGAGTGACTTAATGAACTTTCTTTTTAATGAATCGCCGCTGCGTTTATCGCCTAAAGATTTGTTTTAAAAAATTAAGTGCTTCACTCGAAGTTGACCGATGACAAACATTGTACTTGCGTGAAATTTAGTTTCTCCAGTAATGTGAAATTTCAATAAAAAAGTTTATACCTATACGAGTTAAAAAATATGGTAAAATCCTATTTAATCTATTAGAAAATTTACTCTGCAAACTCTTCTAGAACTCAAAGTTTTAAAAACATATACTTCCAGTGCAGATCAAGTAACTTATTGTGTAAGAAATGCTAGATTAAACATTTTTCAACTCATAACGTTTAATTTGAGGTCAGATTGACTCTTTCAGACACCATTCTTTACTTTTATTTCCAAATATTTACTTAACTGATTCTTAAATAAATATTTAACCTATTGTGATAATTTGTTTCTTGAGGGCGTTTTATAGTAAATAGAAATAACGCTCAAAAAATGATGAAATTTTGTACACAGATTAAGTTTTACATAAAAAGCATCCATGCCAAGTTTCAGAAGACTAGGTTACCTTGGAGCAGGGAAATAAATATTTCAATTTTTCACTTATTAACATGTGTTCTTATGGAAAAATGCATTTTTGTCTTATTCAATTACGTTTTACAAAATAATTGACGCTAAGATTGGATCGAAATGTTTTTATATGATATAATAATATCTAAGGATTATGTGTTAATTTAAAAAATATTATTGTCGATGTATTATTTACTAAATAACATCCAAAATATTTTCTGTTGAAAATTATCATTTCAAGCTTTGTGAAAATCTACTTTAGTGCCTAATGAATAATATTAAACATGAAATGTTTCAAATTTCGAAAATTCATAACAGACATTTGTCAAAAGAAAAACATATAATAACTATGCGCAAGACATTTTTTAAAGCTGATTGAAGTTGTTTAAATAATTCTACATGTTTGTACAAAGATTCAAGAATGTTGATAAATTTTTTGCACATTTTCATCATCAATTCTTTGAGTAACGGCAATTTTAAACTGCACGGAATTAGAGCAGTGGTTGCACGTCTCTCCCTGTCTCGTTCTTTTTCGAGTTTTGACTATAGCATAGTTACTATAGAACCTCCTTAAGGGATCATATTTTAACAGTATAACTGGTGAAATTAATAGTTTAAAATACAAAAATTTTTGTTGGTTCTGAATATTCAAGTGCAAAATGAGGGAAATAGGATATTTTTCACGTGTTTCTTTATGCTTTCAAAATACTTTAATTCATATTCAAAACTAAATTTCGTGAAACAAAATAATTTCACCATATAGAAATATGTTCAAAGTTATTATGCAATATTTATAAAAACTTCAAATATTCTTGTTGCAGCAAGTAATAATTGCTACTGGAGACGGAGTGAAAATGAGACAAGTGTAAGCGAAGGGTTAAGCTAATGTACCCATGACGTTAATATCCAATTTAACGCAGTGTTTCTAGACATATTTTAGATAAATAATATAAGTATATCTTACCGGTGGGTGGTCGATCCTTAGGATAGCATATCCTGAAGAGTCCTTGCGTCCTGGTGTAGTAGAAATACTTGTTGTTCATTTGCTCGATTATCTGACTGCTTTCGGTGCTCTTTGATGCATATTGCTGTAAACAGGTACATAAACTATTAGTTACGCATATTCAACGTAATCATGGAAATATTTTAATTATAAATTAAATGTCTAATTTATTGTTTAATATAAAAGGTGCATTAAAGGTTTTTATAAATTTTGTAACATCTATTGATAATTAAGTTTTTTTAAGCAATTATTGTAATTATTTGGAAGATGATATGTATATCGCATGAAGGATTTGTTAACATTGTACGTAAAAAGAATAGGCAATTAGCAAGTGACATGACAGTCAAGAGCTTAAGACTTTCAGTGAAAGTCTTTGATCGTTCCACAGGTTTGTGTAGAAAGACAAGAGAAATAATTATATATTATTATTAATGAAAATTCTGTAGCTGTTCATTTCTTATCTCGTTCCTCCTCATGAATTCCTTTGCAGCCTCCATAAATAAGCTACAGGTAAATCAACCTTTTTATTCACAGTTCCCAATCAGTCGCATCAATCAGCCGATAGAAATAAAAGAGCCAGACACAACAAATACCCACAATGAAGCATCAAGTAGGTCAGTCGAGCGATCGGCTGAATCACTGGCGAGTGGCACTGGAACGGAGACCCGCCACATACAAATTCGATTTCAACCATTTCTTTTTTCTCCCCGCCCCTCTCACGATCCAAATTCAATCAATTGATTGCCTTCTCAACAAGTGCCCAATTCTGACCTTCATACATTTACTACATTCAGAATACTGAAGTTATGAGTACTATTATGAACTGCGGTATTTTTATACGAACGTATTTAGAGACATTAGTTCTGCAAGTGCATGAAACATTTTCTAAATCTTGTTTATTTCCTTCTAAATTACTACAAAAAATGTGCGCCTAGAGACGAAACTATATCTTATATACGCCTAGGGACATAGAAAGGAATAACCATTTCCTATTTTTTATGTAATAATTTTTCATTAGAGGCAGCATTACAGCTGCAAGTGCCTCATCACGCATATCAAAGGTCAGATAATAAATCGGTCCATTTCATGCCGATTCAATTGAGATTGGCTTTTCAGTTGGGCATGTTGTGAGGCAATGCAACTGTAAAAGATAGTCTAGGAAGAGAGGAAGAGAGGAAGAGAAAGAGAGAGAGAGAGAGAAAGAGATGACTATGGGGAGTCGGGGCTTTGTAATGCCGATAAAAGCCATCCACGCCGCGATGGAAGCGCTGAAAAGCATCTCCCGAGCGATTCGCGCAATCAATTCGATGCGGCAGTTATACGGCCAACTGATTCCCCGCAGCTCTCTTCTATTTTCTTCCTCCTCTTATAGTCGTCACTTTATTGCTCTGAGGAAATGGGAATGTGGGATTAGATAGCATGAACGATGATTCGAGAACAGATGGCGTCGGATGGCAATAAGGATTTTAGCTTTCGGGAATGCGAATTGCAGCGGCAAGACATCTGAGCTCGGATTGCAAAATCATTTTGTTGCTATTATCAATTCATCTGTATATATTCTCCAATGTATTTAAAAATAATAAATTTTCAATAAATTAAGAATCTAATAAATATTTCTGATTGATAGAAATTTATACATTCTCTTTCATACCAAAAGATGCAACTAAGAATAAACTTCAGTTTCAACAAACATATCATTGCAATATTATACAGCACAGTAAACTAAACCGAAATGTGTTCTTCAAAGCACAATTGTTATCAATATTTCGTTCATATACCCCACATAAGCAAGAATATATCTTCTGACCTTCTGCTGCCTAATTACGCGTCCTTCCATGAAACGGCATACCCGAGAATTGAGCGTGTATACCTACTATCCTAATGACGCGTCGTTTTATATGTCGCCCCATAAGCGTGAAGAGCGTTTCACGAATGCCAGGTAAGTAGAAAAAAGAGACGGCAAGATGACGATAAGAACGGGGGAACTGAACCGAGCGATGCGCGACAGCGACGATGACGACGACTGTAGAAAAAGATAGAGAGAAAGAGAGAGAGAGAGAGAGAACGATGACTAGGGTGTATAAGAAATCTGTTTTTTTTTGTTTGGACTCTAACGTGTAATTGTTACAATGCGTGTGTATGTTTCATTGTACAGCGCTGAAAGCTTCATTAAAGTTTGATTCTCTAGAATTGCGGTTGATTCGGTACAATTTAGTTTAAAATAAAAGGTTTTAACAATGAACAATTATTATCTTTTTATATAATATATTTAAATAAGAAGGCATCTTCCAGGTTTTTTATTGAGATGGTAATTATCAATTACGCACGGCTTTATAAAAATCCATATGAAAAAGTCGAGGAAAAAGTAGATTGGTTTAATCCACTTAATTTATTTTTTTAAATCTTGTTAAACCTGTTTTTTGACAATTTTATGTTAACTACGACAAAAATTTACTGTTAAAGAAATCGTACAAATGCGTTATGTGAATATTAATATTATAAGTATTATATTTTTGATTTTACAAGAATACGTGCACGAAAAGAATCAAGCGTGTATACATTTATATATAACGTCAAGTGTACATGAATTTTCATGTATTTTTATCAGCATTTTCAGTTACGGATCATAAAAAAAAAACATTAGTTCCATGTTACTGTAGTTTGGATAAAATTTTTGCTTTCATAACATGTAATGGCTGTTGGTTTAAGTATAGCAGTCATTAGTCCTCGACAGCATTATAAGGATTTATTGTCTAACGCTTGGACATCTCTTTGACTTTATATCCATCGGCTTGGGTGGTATTTCCCATAACTATTAAATGATTTCTCGGCTTTATTGCAATGCCGATTCTAAAGCACGTAGACAGTCTACCGTTTTACTCAGGTACAATTCTTTTTCCCCGATTTGAGAGGAAAAGTCCATTTTTACCTTCTCCAGGTACACGTTTCCATGACTATAGGGTATTCCAATTCTACTGTACTAACTTGAGCTAAGGTTCTGAGGAATTGAGCTAAGCTTTGGTAGTATGTATAGCCGACTCTTCTACCACTGGCACTAGATTCTTTTCTGCAGTCATACAACAGTGTACTTTGACATTTTGTGATCCTCAAGTGAACTTGGCAGTCCGAACGAGCGTCAGCAGTGTTGGCCGAATCAATCTTGGAACTTGTGCGTTGGTTGAACTTCGATATACCCCCAGCTTCGCTATGGAATACGTAGACATGCCCATTGGAAATCCAGTCATGGAGCGTGAAGTTAATACCAATAAATACCGCAACAACTCGATTCGAGGGATGCTGTTCTTTTTTCTGCTTTATTCCGCACTTTATGTTATAACTGTGCTCGTCCAGGTAAACGTTTTTAAATTATTATTCGATTCGTTGAAAACTAACAACCACACAGAGACAGTAATTTAGCTAAACGCTGTTAAAGTTTTTCAGAGAGTTCCAGGCCTTTAACAATCAACACATCGCTTATCTAAAGTACGTATCCGTATTGTTATGATAATAGAATACAGTGCGAGGTTTCGACAACGTCAAGATCACCGTATTCTATACATCCAGGTTATATCAGGATGAATCAGTCTGCAGTATATCTATCATCAGTATCATCAGTATAGTTATTTTCATTAGTCAATACTTTGTGCAATAAGTTTTCTACGAACATAAATATAAATATACCATTATCTAATTTAAGTGTCTGTGTAATAATTTTCTGCATACACACATCCCCGCATGATCCTTGTCATTCACACGCCCATATAAATCGAAGATAAGACCCATAGAAAAACAAAAACTGAAAAAGGAAAAAGTACAGGTAGCGCGATCATAATTCTGGCGACGCGCCGCTAAAGGAATAAGAGATCTCATTTACGTCAGGCTTCTAAGAAGCTTTCCTTTGCCATGCGCTTGATGCGCACACTTTCTGCCCCAGAAAACTCTCATCTTTCTCTCTTCTTAAGGTGTCTCGGACCGGCATGGCACTTTTCTCTATTCTCCTCGCATGATTAGCTGGACTAACCGCATCGGTATCTCGATTTCTTAAACGAAAATCGCGTGAAAGTTATAAACTGGATATCTGGAATTATAATACAGCATGTGCAGCCTTGTGGTTTAAATTGTTGCATTTCTTATTTAGCTGCTCGTTTTGGATTTGTGAACGTTAATAATAAGATGCGATGATAGCAGGTTTCCCTTTATTTTCCAACGAACGAGAAGTTTGCAAATATGCAGATTATATACAAGGACGAATATTCTTCGAAAATGTCGTCTTGCACTCTAATTTTTTAAAGTAAAATTAACTCTTATTCAGTTAACTTTACTCAATAAAATAGTAAATAGGATCAAAATGTTTTTTTTAATTCTTTTTAACTATTTTCAGACTCTTTTGTACATGGTTTTATTAATCATTTTATATAATAATAAAATACTTTTATAGAATTTAGCCTAGTACTCTAATAGAGTCACGTACATACTCAAATACAGTATTATAATTGATTTAACGCAAAAGTATTTTTATTTAATGTGTGCAAAAAATTCAATTTTTTTTTCAAATTATAGAGCCATAATTTGAGTAGACAAACACTTTTAAATGATATAATTTATAGGTATTCGTCAGAAACAGAAATATTGGAAAAAGTGCCGTTAAATCTGACACGTATAACAGAGTCTTTTTAACTAAATATTAGAGAAATGGCAGTACAGGACTTACTATCCTATAAATACATATCAAACCATAAATTACTTAAAGTATAATATCGGACCAAGTGATATATCGGATCAGACTTGAAGGTGACATGTATATCTCTCCTACTTCTATTCTGATATCATGTACTTAATACACGTATTAGCACCAGTATAAAATCAACTGTATTAGAGTAAGAGCGTGAATATTAAGATTTAACTCTTAGACTGAGTGAACATTTAAATCTAAGGATTTTTTGCGTGTAATTTTTTTTTAATCGATTTTATATAGTGTGGTAACAAAATGTTTCAATAATGTATGAAATCAAGTTAGGTCTATTATGTTTTCTTGCTTTATTGCCTGAAACACTGTATTTTTTTATATTTTTCTAAAGTAATAATTATAATCTTTCGATCTTGAATTAATTGTTAAACACATAATTGTTTTAATTTTGGTAATAATACGTTCCTGCTGATCTCACGCACATTGTTTACTCCGATTTTAGAAACAATAGAAAATAACCTTGTGTGCAATTTCGTCCAAGAAATAGCCAATTAATTTTTTTTAAATTTTTGGCATGCCTTATAATCTAAAATACTGGCGTAACGATGTGTGTTCCCTGGTTACGTTTAAGCTAAATGGATGAAAATGCTAATATAATTGCTCATAAACTGACCTATTTAAGTCTTGATTGATTATAGCTGCTTAGCTATTATAGAGGTTCATTATTCTCAACATTATCATTGTGAGACACCTTCTTAAATATAATATGCAAAATCATAATGAAATTATATTATAATAAAGTCAGGGAATTTTCTATGGTAAATTTTACAAAGCAATTAACAAGGACAATGATTCAGATAACTTTGCGCCATTGATAAGTATATAAGATCATTGCAAGTATTACAATGATAATAAAATAAAGTTTCGTAACAATTGTTTTTTGTAAAATTAATATTGTTTAAGATGTTGATTATATTATGTTGCTTTAAGAAATAAGAAATACATAAAACTGAATTCATTTAATTTATACTCGTCTTGTAAAAGTGTGAAATTGTATGCAGACAAAAATCATAAAAGAGACTAAAAAGTCTCACGGTTTTAACCTATGATTTGAGTCTGCACTAGAATTTACGCATATTATAAAATAAACAATTATTTCCATTAAACTATTTCAGCTCTTTCATAATGAAATTTGACTTTGCGCGCCGTGCTCGCTGCAGAATCCATTAAAATAGTTATTATAATCTCGATTTAGACGTAACAGTTGTACGTATGAATTGCAATCTTTGTATGAAAAGTCCTATTTCTTGCGGGTTATGCGTATAATGTTACATTCGGCAGTTAAACTTAGAGGATAGAAATTATCGCACATATAAAAAGAGCATTTAAAAAATTAAATATCATATTTGAAATTGTAATTAAAGACTTTAATAACAAAGTTATTACAGAATTTATTCTTACAAACCATTAGTTCCAAAGATCATTTTCACCTTTCAGTACAAAAACCTTATCGTTAAATCATATATACGATATAAGAAGCCAATTGGTACGTTTTTTTTTTCATTTTCCACCTGTGAAAGTATACTTTTTTAATGGATGGACAGTAATTTTTCTGGACAAAATAAAGCAATATCGTCGCAACCATCTAGACTGAGGTCAGTTCCAGCACTCGTAAAATTGCGATCCATATAAGAGAAGCTGTAACTATTCTCGGTGTAATGACACATTCGATAGGCTGATGTAAACATGGCAGGATTCAGTCGTAAGATGACCATAATAACGATCGCAATTAAATCAATTAACGAGAGAAAAGACCATGTAACCGCGGAATAAATTATTTTCACTTTCCGCGTTGTTATAAAGTTAAAATTAAACCTTTTTCAATTCTCGATAGTTTAAAGGTTTTAAAGGCTTGAAATAAAGATGAACGAGCGGCTTTAATTTCAGAGCTATATCGTATATACGGCGGCGAGTTAAATGACGAAATCTCTGGAAGCTTTAGCACTCGAATATATCTGAAAGTGAATAAAAATAAACTCAGCGGCACATGTCTAAATATTTTTCTCTTACTTTGGGAAAAGCAGAGATACTCTTAATATACGATTATGAACAAAGCTGCGGAGCAAGTGCCTATATCGTGAGCTATAAATATTTCACATACAAAAAAAGGCACATGGGAAAGTGGAGCTCTTGCAGTGTATCTATCAGCCTCGTTGTAACTTTTCAAATTTTAAACGTCACGTGTTTTACAAACGCCTCGCAGTTATGCAATAATACGTCATCGGCGGTGCAGTTTCGCGAGCAGCGGTAAAGGAAAAAAAAAAAGTTACAAATTCGCTTCTAACAATTTCAAGCGGACGTAAATGCACAAATGTATAACGGATCTAAAATACCACCGTCGTCGTTGTAATTACACATTGTAAGGTTAATTTTGAGCGTCTAGAGAGAAAGAGAGACGCGTATAATCTGCATACTCACGTGACACATCGCTCGCCGCTGATGTGCATCACCGCTGATGCGCTGGGAAGAGAAAAAAAGTCCATCTCGCGCGCGCGAGCCTTCTTTAGCGGATTATTATTACGTGGCGAGTGACGGCTTGTGTGGTGGTGGCCCACTTTTATCCAGCGGCTCGGAACTTTATTTATAGGCCGATGCGTTGCAACGAATTTTCAGCGAGCCATGCTTTTTTTTTACTTTTTTTTTTTCAATTCTAAAATTGGGCTCGAAGCATGCGGCGCTGCATCTTTTTGGGATCGGGTTTTATTGGATCGCCAGTAAATCTTGATGCTGAGCTTATGATGCCGTTTATAAAGCAAGAGCCCGCGCGCAGTTATATACCGTAACGGTTATTATGAGCAATGAAAAAAAGATCAAACGCTTGCGAGCCGATCGGGAAAAAGTTTATCCTATTTCAACAATCGTTGCGTGATTAATTGTGGTATTAAAATAAAACTCTGTACATGCTGCAAAGATTTAGTTAATTCAATGTATTAATTGATGCAAAAAGACCCTTTTCTTAATTGTCCAAAGTTCAAGGAGCACAGCGAGTCAGGCGTTTTTCTCCCAAAGTCCCCTTAATAAAGTCCCAGCTTATTTCATCCCTCCTCAAGCGCAGCGACAACGTGACGGATTAATTAGTCGGATCAATTTACGCGAAAATTACAGCCGCGCGCGCGAGGTAGCAGTCCTAAGTAAGCCGCATACTTGGCCGCCTAATTACGCTCTCGCGCGCCGCGGCATCATTATATACCGATGCACACATTTCCTTCCGAGCCTCTATTATACTGTGCACTGCGCGACATACTCGCGCCCGACGAAATATATATATCTGTCTCTCCTTTTCTCTTTTATCCCTTACGAGCCTCTTTTTTCTCCCCGTCTTTTTTCCCCCGTCATTTTTAAATGCCGGACGAGACGCGAACAAGTGCCGCGCACCGTCTTTTCTCTCTTTCTCTCTCCTCCTTTGAAATCGAAAAACTGGTATACCTACGTCGAATGCCTGAGCTGCCGAGAAAGAACTTGGATGTATAGGTATATATATAATATAACGGGATGCGCGACTGATGCTTACTCGAGCTTCGAGGGAAATTTTTTCCAGCGCGCCGGTTCTTTTTTCTTTTTTTCTTTCTCTTCCCTGCGCGTGAGGCTGCAGAGAGATGGGCCGTAATGACCGACGCGACGAGTGTCTTTCTGTGTGCCTATTACGAAACGCGCGGAGAGTCGAAAAGAAATTCCGTAGTTTTTCTATCTGCTATTTTTGTGCGTGGAATCGATCTTTTTATATATAAATTGATTATGCATTTTATTTAAATGGATATTCCGATATATAAAACGTGGAATATATAGCTGAAGGTCAGATAAGATCGTTTTTTTTGCATAGAACTGCAGGTGATTTTTATCGAAATGAGCGGTTTCTGGTATATAGAAAGTGTTTCGTAAATGTTTTCTACTCGGGTAAATGTGCACATTTATAAATATGTATAAACTTGGTGAAGATCGGACTGTAGATATACATATAGCGAACTTTTAGACGTGAAACTTTAGTCGTAAAACAACTTTAGTAGCTAGTTTAAATGAAGTCTTTCTATTGTAGAATTTACTAATTTTCTTATCCTAGTAAATATAGCACTATTTAAGTCACTTTAAAAACAACCAGATCTTATCTGTGTAATGTTTTCATTTAATCGTACAAGAAACATAGTACACTTGTTCATTTTGAAAAAGATTCTGGATTACCAATTTATCTAAGTTTTTAATGGACTACTGCGGATCGGTTAAAATTTTAATTTCTATTATTATATAAAATATTCATTATATTGCTGGGGGAGGGGAAGGAATAATTTAATTATTATTATTTTGACAATCCAAGTTATTCCAAGAATGAACAAGAGATCAGAAATACACCTTCGAAATAAAGTATTCCTAAAAAGAAAATTCTTTCTATACTTATCTAAACAACTTTTTAATTCAAAAACACACGCATACTCAGCAATCTCGCAAAATCACCAGAGCCGCATATAACTTTCGCAGGCGCGCGTTCGAAAAGTCTGGGCGAGAGAGCGCAGTAGGCGTTCCAGCTGGGCAAAGCGATTAATCGCAGTAGGTATCTCTCTCTCTCTCTCTCTCCTTCTCTTCAAAGACTCCCGAACACGAATATCCCGGGACCAGGCGAGCGAATGTTAATTGACAATGGGAGGAAAATTGGCGCGAAATGAATTCCGATGACGCCGGGTAGCCGTCGTTCTGGCGTCGTCGCTTTCCTTTCTATATAATACACGAGACGCGCGCGAACGCCGAGCAACGCGGCTCCGAGCGCGCGGAGCGAAATGAGAGAAGAAAGAAATCGGTCGGATCGCCAGCGGCACTCGATGCGCGCGTTCCCAACGTAGGTAATATACCATAGGCGCGACAATGTGAAAGCAGCAGTAACAGTCGTGTGTATATGTAAGAAGGAGCGAGTGTAGCAGCAGCAACAGCAGTGGCTTTATACAGCTTTTTTTTTTCTCGCGCTCCTTTACGAGCGCGACTTTTATGTGCGTGTGTCGCGCGGAGAGGAATTTTCTCGCTCTTTAGTATGCGCGTGTATCTGCAGCAGTCGATTTTTCTTTCACCTATTCGGTATTTGTATATAATTGTAACGGAGTAGGTATGGTTTTCGTGTAAAAGGAAGTTTGGCACAGCGCGAGTTTACAACCTTCGGCTCGTTGTTTGCACTCAAAGAGACGGAGAGGATCGCGCAATCGGCTGCAAGTACACGCAATAATCCGTTCTGTGTCCGATTTATTCATTACTCTGACGAATCGACGGTGTAGAAATGTTAACATCTGTATAACTGTATAGTTTCGCAGCTAAACGTAAAAAAAAAAACATGAAAATTGCGACGAGGCATTTCGTGTATATATTAATTCATATATGCATGCGCAGATATAACGTCGTTGCGTCAATCGATATTAAAATTCGAGCGTAAAGATTTCAAAAGACACGAATAATCCAAAGTACATCCATTAACAACAGTCGAAGCTTTACGATATCATTAAGAAATGTGCAGGGTATGCGGAGAAATTACAAGTCACCAGTTTTAAGGGAATAAATTTTCGAGTCACTTTGTATTTGGCGCAACGGCTGCCGTCGTTGTCTCGTGTCTCGCTGTTCCGGCACGTACCGCCTTGCTACAGAAAAGCATGATGGTCTTTTTATTTTTCTCTTTCGTGTCTTGCGAGTAAGCTCGGTGGGTTTAAAGGCATAATTGTTTTGAATAAAGACATTTACGTGTCGAGTGGTAAACTCTGTTAAATCATTTGCAAAGATCCCGATGAAGTATTTCAAAATATGAATGTATGTCTGAAACTGAATTATGTTAATAAATAAAAAAAATATAGCTAGTATAGGTTATTAGGAATGATCTACTTTCAGAGCATATAAAGTTATTCGATTGCGTAAAATGCAGATTTCAGATAATCGACATTGATCACTGGTACAGGGCCATACGAATAACTTAACATTATTTTTGGATTGCAGGTGCAGACAAAAGGCATTTTTTCCTATCAACTCTCATCAAAATTTCACATCAAAACACATTATTTATAGTTATGCGTAATACACGATTTCAATCGCGTCTCTCTTATTTCTAATTATTCATAATTTTATCGCAGTAACGATTGTACTTTTGATTCATAGAAGGACTCATAAGCAATCTCAAAATTCAACAATATATTAATCATTATTTGAGAATTTTTCAAAACAATATGTAGATAGCCAATGGCACTTAATCATCGAGCAATCGATACTAAAAGATTTCAAATTTACAATTTTAATACAAAGGTATTTCTACACAGTCTAAAGAACGTAGAATTTGAAATATATGGCCATGAACGCGATAAAAAAAATATAGACCATTCACACGGGCAATCGTAGGCTGGAATTTAAAAAACCCAGGTCGACTGATTGTAATTTTTCGTCTATCCCATTCAGCGGCTTTATATTCGGCAGTCACTTTCACCTCTTTTCTGTGTCTATGCTGCACAATAATACGAGCGGCAATCTTTTATCTAATTCCGCTGGAGAACTTGAGACCGAAAAGTTATCTCTTATAATATATATATTAACGCGTCTCGCGAAAATCCAAAACTTGGCGCTAAAAATAGAATGCGGCGCGCGCGATCCTTATCACGAAGCGCGAATGCATGACGCTGCAGCACACGTGGGTTCGCACGAGGCGATAATATACCGCGTGAAATTTTTAAAACAAGGATAAGACCTGGAAATGCGATTCTTGGTATATCGCGCGAAATAGGTGAATGTGACATTTTCACTAACATAAGAGAAACGAAAATATTGTAGTTTTAAAGATGTGAATCGGGATAGTGCAGGTATAAAGAGATCTTATACATTTAAAGTATTTTATACTTCTAGTTGAATATCCGTCGGAGAGATCCATTTTTTTTTTACAATTTCACAATGCTTTACTTTTACCATTTATTATTCTTGTAAGTCAACTTTATGTTCATCAATATTTTTAAGTTTCATAATTTTATCTGATCCCAATGATTCAACCACTTTCGTTTTATAATTATAGTTCTGACAAAGAAAATTTACGAGCTTATAATGAAATCTTATTGCTGTATGCTGCACTTTGCCCCATCACAGATATTGGAATTAAGAAATAGTTAGATTGAAATTAGATCGTTATAAAATTATGTGTAATGTAAAGAAACCTTCGTTCAATGTTTTTTGTGAGTCGATAGAAACAAATTGATAATGGCTACCAAACTGGTTAAGAAAGTCGAATACTTACAGAAAACAACTTTTGATTTAATTTAGAGGTCTAACAAGTCTAGGAGTGAGTAATCAAACGTTTTTATTTAGAATATTGATTTTTTAGTCTGTAATCAAGTATTGAACTTTTTAAAGATATATATCATATTGCGAAAGCCAGAATTGAATTGTAATTTTATCTTGTATGTACGCACTTCATTTTAAAAAATATAAATCCTCATGAATCATAATAAGAAAAGTAAATGTTTTTATCGCAAGTGTTAATATTGAAGCTTATACCAGTTTATCAGTAAAAAAAAAACAACTTCTTTTTTCTTGCATAAAATGTCGCTCAGATCATATAGAAACCCATTGATACCTTGAAAGTAATGCGAACCTGCATTATACAAAAACAATGCGCGCCGTTTAATGTATATCGCTCACAGTGAGAAAGTCCACACACCTTACACAACTGATATTGTTAAATAAGCCACAAAAAGGGAAAACTAAAGCTAAAATAATGACAAGGTGCTGCAGCGCGTATCGCCACGCGCACCACCGCAAAAACCAATAAGTACGTCGCTGACTAAAAAATCACGACCTTCAAGAGAGGGTATAATATGTTACAAGAAGTAAGTATATATGTCGTCCGAGAAAAACAAAAAGACACACAGTTCGAAAAAAAAGGGGGTGAGCGCGAACGAGCTGTGGATTTCCATTTCGCGGCTCATTTCATGCGAAATGCCGTAAAGCCACGGGATACGTATATGTATACGTATAAACAATACGACTTAAAGCCGCTGTCTCCATTGTCCCAAAGCCAAGGTGCTATTCGCGCTGCGCGTTGGCTTTCCTTACAATCGTATTATACATATATATACGCGTGAGCCGCCGTCGTCGTCCTACTTTTCCATCGGCGCTCTCGCACACACATAATGCCACCGCACCAACAATGGCACATATAGCCGCGCCGTACGTTTTTCCCTTCATTTTCGTTCGGCAGCTGGAGTCGCGATAATATGCACCGCACGCGCACGCGAAAAAAAGTAACAGATCCATGAGCTGAGATTCCTTTGTGGTGTGTGTGTGTGTGTCGCGAGTTTTAGGAGCGATTTTCCGCTCGAGATACGGGATGTGTATAATAGGGGGAAAACAATGATGCGGTGGATACGCTAATTAATGAATGCCGAGCAGTAAAAATTCAAGATTTTTTCGCGTATATGACGTTTGAACGAGGTGGTATTATATCTCCTGTCGACGTGTCTTTCTCTCGCTTCTCTTGTATGGAGATGTTTCGTGCGATTGTATATGCACGTTGTGTGTAGATATGTGATCGAGTGCCGAGATTTTATTTCGTTGCATGCGAGCGGATGTGTTGTCTTGGCATTAGGTAAAAACTTGAGATATGATTGATTGGAAACTTTTGATGATTTATTATTGTTTGCTTCGTTGGATTCGTGCTGGGGTACTTAATATTTAATTCTGTTATTGTTTCGTTAAATTTTCTCGTAAGTTGATTACTTTTTTTAATGGTTTCCCAGTTCAGTGCACGATGGATTGTTATATTCTGATTCAGTTTGTAAGGAAACGGCTTTGTCATCTCGAATTATGACTTCAAATATAAGATTGAGTGAAAGTTTTATTTATTAAGTGTCAATGACAGCTTGTTTCGCGAAATTCTCATAAGATTTTTTTTCTTCCTTGAACTTTGAATTACGTGATTGACTTGTATTTTAAAGCTGTTTTGATTTTATTTATTTTATGGTCCTGTAAGCACTAAAAATTAACAATTTTAAAAAAAATGCATTCATCTGACTTTGTAAATATTAAAGTTTTATACACGGAGATTCTTTACATTGTATATAATAGATGTAACAAAAATTGCTATATTCTGTAGAGGGTCAGTCTCATATTTCGAGGATTTTCATTATGTCGATTACAAATGTTACTATTAAAGCGAAGCAGGAACTACATATTTAAATAAAAATCGCTATGTTACATCGTAAAAATTATGCTGTGTCAAAATTTAGATGCTATAAGAATATTTAATAGACTATTAAAATTAGAGTTTAAGTTACATTTTATAGCAAATTTTATTATAACCGCGATAAATTCTGCTACAACGACAACAATATTCAAGATATTACAATGCGCAAGTCAAAATCTCGAAACTCGCGTTCACCAAGCCTCAAGCGAACCACACCAGCAAACATGCCCCATGATACAGCGCACAGCTATAATTCCAGCCCTCGACGCTCAAACGTATTCAACAGAGATCCTTCGCAAATCGATCCTTAATCCCCGCGCATTACCGTATTATTGTTTAATTATCCTTGGCGCCTTGAGCATCATAGCTGCCACGCCGTTCCGAGCGCTCACCACCACGCATACGATAATCACCGTTGCGTGCACTATAGGCAGCAGAAGAGCCTCGCCTGCAAACTCACGTTACGATATGACCTGCACTGCACGCGTGTACAAGCGATATGCACGCATCTCTTGAAAATTGCCTCCTCGCATTTCTCGCACTCGATTATGCCTTATGCGCGAGTTCTCGAATCGGTGTAGTTTTTATTGCTGGTAATTGACGATTAGCCGCGCGCGCGTTCGATAGATCGTTATATGGGGAGTGAGCGATTTATCGAAACGATTTCGTTAACTGTTGTGCCGAGCAATGCCCTTTTACGTAACGAGTGCACATCGTCCTCGACTATTACTGTTATAACGAATTTTGCTTATTAAAAGTAAGTGTTGTTGTGAAGGGGTATTAACTGGTGTGCGCGCTTGATGCCTCAACGGTATATACCTACTACTATTTTTTGAATATAAAATATTACTTTATTACATAATTCGTTACAAATCAGACGATTATACGAGCAAAGTATTATAAATTGGTATTTATAAAAATCTCACTTCTTCAAAGCATTGGATTTTTTGTATTGAAAAAATTACAGACCTGCATTGTTCATTTTGAAGGATTTAGTAATAATATGTAAATGTTGAAAAAAATGTGAATAGACATCGTTATGGTATGCGCTTCACCTACGCTCCCGTTCTACATAGATTCAAGTGTCCCAGTTGAATTGTGAATTCGACCTTGGGAAAAAATTTATTGCAGGAAGTTAAAAAAAACTGCGTGATACTTAAAATGCATATTGATATTCGTGTGTGCAAAACGTGCGCTGACGAAATACGATTTTTATAGAGCACTCGTAACGATTGTAGTGCAAATTTGTGAACGAGTGCCGCATTGGAGTAGGATAAAAAAGCGAATACCATCGAAGTGACTTTGAACATAGCTAAATTTTTCATTGGATAAAATATTGATGACTAGCATGAAAGCAAATTCAATTGTATAAAAAATATCCAACGAAACAAAACACGTTCACAAAAGTCGCTTTGCAGCAGCCATTTCGAAATCCCGTTCATCAATATATCGATAAAATCGATCGCTGTATACTCCGTATATATACCTCGAAAAGCCCCATAATTTCCCTCGATCCACCAGATCTGCGCATAATATACATGCCACTACCCAAAGCAGCCATTAAAATCGGCATCTCGCTCGACACACACACACACACACACACTGCACGTGCGCTCGCGACTTGGCGAGATTTTTCGATTAAGCGGCCTCGACTGCGGCGGCGGCGGCGGCTACGGCTGCTGCGATCGGCATTCCACAGCGCGCCCATTTTAGCGCAGCGTCGCTCAGCTCGTCGCCTAACATACACACACACGCGCGCGCATATATATATAGTACACCTCAGCTGGAGTCTCTCTTTGCTCTCGCGAGCCTCAGCGCCACACAGCCATCGCCTAGCTTATATGGGAATCCTGTGTTCTGCGGCAACACGACTGAAACTGTATATGCACGCGCTTGAGCTTTTTTTGTAACCTGTGCAGATGTGTGTGTGTGTGGATGTGTGTGTATGTGTATAATCGTCGAGAGATGAGAGCAGCTTTTATCACCGTTTGAAAAAAAAGTGTGGATATAGCGGGGGCGTTGAGGGATAAAAGTGTCTGTTTGCGGCGTGTGT
>UELU01145120.1:22814-58721 GCA_900490025.1 Megastigmus dorsalis | reverse complement strand
GTTATAGAACATCTACAGAACTAGTTCGGTAAATTTTGCTTGATCAATCGAGTAAAAGAAGTTAGGCATACTTTACCTAGCCAATCAAGTAATTATTGCTCGCGCGCGTGCATTTTCTGTCGCTTGCCGCTGTAGTTGTTTACACCGTGTGATATGTGCATAGCAACCGACAAGCGTATTTAATACACAGGGTGTACAAATTCGGAAAATATTGAATATAAAATTAGGACTTATAAATTAAATAACTTGAAAAGTTAATGTTTACATTTTAGTAAAAGAGAGTGTATTATACACACTCGCGATTGGAAGACGGCAAAGTAATCTTTGCTTGATTATTTAGGCACTTTGTATTTGACTGTTATTTCAGTATGTATTACCGAATATTTTCAGTAGCATTTGCCCAATAACTTCAATACATTTTGCTTAATTCCTGTTTCAGTGTAATCTGCCGAGCTAAATTGAGTAATGTTTGCTTGCGATTTTTTTCCGTGGCATGAGCAAACAAAATTCAATGTTTGTTTGTTTGTGTGGTAGACTTTAAAAATGTATTGCGCAATGAAATTTCTGTTCTGGCCTTATACGAACGCGGAAAAATACAGAGCAAGAGAAAACAATGTAAATGGAATTATATCTGCATACGAGTACCGTATATATATATATATATGTATATACAGGTTACGTCGTACTAGTGTAACACTTCTCGGTAATATTTTCACAACTGCATGATCGGCATTGCGCGGGACGAATTTGGAATTTCTTTTTGCGCCGCGCTCAGGCCTACGATTGCGGAAGCGAGACCTTACATATTACATTTCGCAATTGGCCCCCGCGGTAAGCGAACGATTTTGTTTACGGAAACACGCACATTTTTTCCGATCGACAAACACTCGGCGATCGTTAGTTTTAGCTTAAAATGTTTACCGATCAAAGGCGCGCGCGCGAATAAGGTGTGCGCGTTGGCTGCAGGGCAATTATTTTTAGTACGTGCAACTTTGTAGCTAAGCGGCGACTTTTATCCGCAGCACTCGTGTAAACAAACATTGAACGCATTAGAACTAATTCGCGTCCTATAAAACTACGATATAGCGTCGGTTGCGTATGAAAAGAGCGACATCTCAGAGTCCGGTTCAATAAGGTAGTATCTCGCAAGAATTTTCTCTCGACTTTAGAACGCTGTTTTTTTTATTTTCAAGGAACTTTCATTCAAGGATAGAAAAGTTATCTGGGATGTCGACTTTTTATACGGAACCGACGATATACCCTGGTCACGGGCTTCGGGCTTGGAAAACGTAAGTTTAATCGGTTGTCGATTGACACAAGGTGTGCAACAACACATCGACAGTTACACAATGACAGCGAGCGAAACAACTGAAAAACATATAAATAAAAAAACCAACGAAGGAGCGATTGCGGACAATAACAAACATTCCTTGCGGTGTGTCTTGAAATCAATATTAAAACAGCGCTGATAAAAAGCGAGTTGTCACACTGGTCGATTTGAGGTGTCGAAACCGATACTGATAATTGAAATAATTGTTCGTTTTTGTTTTGGTTTCTTACGCCTTTTTTACAGAAATTTTTTTGCGCTCAATGTGCAATCGTATACGGTGACGTGCTCAAGGTAGTTCAGGTTGTTTTGTCGTCGTGCACCTGCCGTGGTATGCTCCATTTTTGTATACATTGAATTATTTATTAATACTAGAAACGTTGTACAAAGAACTTGCATATTTATTTTATTCAATGATTTTTCGATGACAGATCCAGAAAGATCACTTGTAAAAGAAACACCCGATAAAAAGATTTTATAATTAACCTTTAGATAAGTGATTATTTTTTTAATTTCCTTATTATTTGAAAATCCACCGAATGTTTGTGCAATAAGAAATTGCAAACCTCTTATAAAACGTTATTTATTTTTATTAATTACCAGTCAATATTTAAAATACTCCAAAAGAAATGTTTATAGATTGGTATATAAGAGGAAAATTATTACGTCACTAAGTATAGTGGCCACTGAACTTCTTCAAATCAATTACGTGTTTTTCACAGCCTGCAGTAACTAATTGCCAGTGCAAATATTATTCTTCAACACGCGTATGTTGTGAGAAACAAAAATTCTCAGAAAACCAAGACCAAATTTCAAACTCAAACAAACATCGTGTTTTTCATATTTTGGGCGTACTATTCTAACATCTGCGAGTGAAAAAAAAAAGACGATTCGCAATGTATACCACCAGGCTAAATTATCTTCTCTTTTTCTTTAGCTATTCGAATTAAAGAAAGTCGTTCTTCGTTCATCCGAACACGGAATTCCCCAGTAAAAGTCATCTGCATAAAGTGACCCAGCGCGTGTCGTAAAAGGACACTTTTCCACGGGCTTTCCCTCTTCAACGGAAAACCCAGAGAAAAGCTTTCACACGAACGATAATCCCAAGTCCATTAGCCGTTGATCGTCCATGAAAAATCACTCATTTGCTTAGTTTCTCCGATTCGTGGACTCTTGGACTCTTGGACGTTGTATAGTTTCCTTCGGTGCGATTTCCCGGCGAAATGCGCTTGTCAAAAACTGGCGTGCGTGCTGGCAAAAAGCGAATGAGAGAGCGGCTGCAGACTGCTGCTGCTTGGCGGTAGGCGTTTTTTTCTCTTGTTTCGCATTTCACGTGTCTGCCTTTTACGATCCTTCGAAAAAGTGAAATTCCACCGGTGCGCGCGCGTGCCGCGAAAATGAATATTTCAAAGTGGCCGATCTTTTCTTTTATCCAACGTGCGCGCTTGTCTTCTTCCGACGCGGCTCATTTGCGTGAAAAATGCCGCGGAGATCGGGCGATGTTTCATATGGATGCAGGATTTGAGGTTAAAGTCTCGCCGCTGGTCTCTCTGACTCTCTCCCTTTCTGTATTTACAAAACAGTTGGCGAGGCCGACTTTTGGGGGATAAAAAACAGGTACGAAGGTAAACGAACAATAATTTTCATCATTACGATTTCGAAATGAAAAGAAAATTTGATGATCTCGAGTCCCGTAAAATGATAGTTGGAGGTACGAAAATGGCGCTATCCAATACGAATCCACTTTAACAAATATTAACTTAAACTTATTGCATTGCTCTAATATTTATTAACTGAGAAATAATGTATGCGATTATCTGCGTCAAACTCTATACTGCACTATGGCTAACTATGCCGAGCTGCGTCCAACTGCGTATTTGGTGCAGCTTATAGCGTATTTACAACAACTATAGTTTTTGTCACGGTTTGGCATAAATAACATTTCATTACAAAAACTTTTCTTAAAAAGAAGCTTGTAAAAATCACATTGCTTGTAATGTAGCCAGTCTAATCTTATTTCATCAAGTAGAAACGCTAATCCTCGCATTTTATAATGTGCATTATTAATTATGCCAAGCTTATTATATCCACTCTCCAAATTGAAAAATGGTATTGTCATTCCCAAAAAGTACTAGAAGTTTTTTACAGTACAAAAATTCAGACACACTTGTATATAGCCATTTACTTTCTTCTGTTTATAAGTATAGCAAGTAATTTTTTTCAGAAAGGGTACAATTAGTAGTGCTTTGTGCCAGTTAATACTAGTTCGGGCCGAATTCTATCCTATCCAATGGTGCTGGAAACAGTTAAAGTGTACATCACAGCTATACCGAATTGTACTAAATGTATAATTAGGCACAATAAATCCTATGAGCCCTCTCACTGGGTCAACCAACGAACACAATAGCACTCGATAAACAACTTACTTTACACTTTCATCCCAGCTCTAAGATCGAATATTCCCACGCTTCTTCTCTAACCCACTGAATCATCTCAAAAGCAAAACGAAAAACCGCGGAAAAAAAAAACAAACCAAAAACATCGCTGCTATTTGACTGGATAACAGGAAATTGATTTCATCGTTCGTACGCATACACACACGCATAAACCCATGCTTTGAACCCCCTTTGTCGCGAGTTCCGAAACTTACAATGATTCACGCAACCCATATATTTTTCCCAAAAAGCCTCCCGAACGCCACCGCCGCGGCACCGTTAGCGCAGAGAGAAAAACACGAACAAAGAGCAGCAGCAGCAAATTCTCGGAATAACGCCCCGAGGAAAGAGAGAGAGAGGAACGGCGCAACTTTGAGCTCGCGGGGCCCTTTTCTGTATGGACCCCCCCGACAAAAAAAAAAAGAAGAGGAAGGCATCTAAAAGGATTATGCGCGTCGCCAGCTCCGAGAAAAGCCACGAGCACACGCTTATGCGTATTCGTGGTCTCGAAACTGCACACACGTGTACAGGAGGTTTGCACACACGTATACATATAGAGGCGAAACAAACGAGGCCTGTGTGTGCAAGGAGAGCGGGGTTGCTGCTGCTGCTGCTGCTGGTGCTTTCGCGACGCATCAAAGCGCAAGAATCCTGCCGATTTCCGGTTTCTTTTCATTCGCGGCAGCTCGCTCGTTATACCGGCCGTCTATTAGCATATCCTGCCTCTCTCTCTCTCTCTCTCTCTCTCTCTCTCTCTCTCTCGGCTTCCAACGCGCGCGCATGCATGCAGTTTCTCTCTCCTTCTCTCTCTCATACTTAGGAAGTTATATGGGCAACGGCTGCAGCCAGCCTCCCCCGGCTCTTCCGCCACCTCCGCCCCTCGTTCCTGTCGAATATATATCGGCCATTGCGCAATGCTTATTATGAATTAGCTTTAACGGCTGCGAAGGTGCACACCACACACACACGCGCGCCTTTACTTGCGTAATTATTGTTGTCCGTCCGCGTCTCTCTCTCTATCTCTCTCTCTATGATAAACGTCTCTCTGTGTATGTATGGTGCAGTGCTCGAGACGCGAGTATATAAAGGACGAAAAAAAAGACGGTTATACGCGTAGGCGCACGAGTTTCCGATATAAATCCTTATATGCATCGAGTCAAGAGACTCTGGGCAAAAATTATACGCGCCGGCATGAATTATTTTTCGGTTGCAATAAATAAATCCGTCTTTTATACGAAATTGTATAAAAGAGTTATATATACGAGTGGAATAGCTTATAGATTTAATATATATATTTGTGTACTGGCTTATATAGATTATTTATTTGTCTGCGGACTTTAATATAAATGCTAATTCTGCACATTTGCGCGCAGTGCAGTTAGCCTTCCGGTGTGGCCATCGTATCTCTTTCTCTCTCTCTCAAGGTGGGATAGACTTATTTTCGATTTTGAAAAAGATAAAGCTCGAATTAAAAATGCAAATGAATTTGATGCGCTGCAGCGGCAACTTCTCGCAGTGTGCTTTATCTCTCCTATCGCGTGTAGCGCAAGTGGTATTCCTTGAAGTTTATGTTCGAGTCGCATTAATTGGACAATACACACAGAACGAAATGTGTTGCTCTGTCTTGTAACTTCATTATAATCGCGTATTGCCTGATTATTATTATTAATAACGCTCGTACACGTGTACAGTTGAAGAAAAGATATTTATCACTACTAAATATTGCGCACACTAATTATACAACAGGACCGTTATTAACACATGACCCATAAACAACTTTTTTTAAATTGATTCTGTATTCTGTTTTGATTCTTGTTAAATCGCTCTCTCAAGTTTTATGCAGCTATAATTTAAAAATTTATGGTCATAAGTGAGAGTCGTTAGAGTTTATTGTTAAACGCTTATATTATAATAATAATTTCTGATGCAAGGACAAACCACGGTTGTATTCGATTTTTTGTTGATACCGCACGAAACTTTCCTACGCCGTTGCCAAAGCTCCGCTTTTCCAATAGATCGAATTTTGCCGCCAAGCTAGGACAATATTAGGAGTGTCTAATTCGCGATTCTACACAATTCATTGACGTTGACGTCAAACAGTCATGGCTAATTTTACTTGAACTGTGTGCGACAGACCTAAAAAGTAGTCGCTAAATCGAAATTGATAGAATTAATTGCTTCACCGCTTAGAAACAGTGTAGAAACTTATTGCGCTATTTCATTCACCTATGGACTCGGTATAGACTATGCTGCTTTTGCCGATAATGTTTGCTTATCCTATGTTTTCGCTCATCGAAAAAATTATTATCAATTAAGCAAACACGATTTGTTTGCCCAGTCTTCGCAATACGAACGAGCTAAATTGAAAAACATTCTAGATTTTCCTCGTTTGATTTAAAAGTTTACTCCGTATGCAAATCAATAACAATTATGTAATGTAAGTAAGAAGAAGTTATACTAATATTAGACTTTTATTTACTGACAAAATCAGTATATTTTTGCGGATAAAACTTTCTTTACACTCAAACAACTTGTTTTCACTTTGTATTCGCAAATCTTAAAGTTCCATTGAACGTTAAGATTAGAATCGATTTGTGATTAGCATATTTTAGAGGTGAAACTATTTTTGATCGATGTCATCAAAAGAGCGAATTGAATTAATTAAAATTGATATTTTTTTATTTTTTTACTGTTACTATAGTCTCAATAATTGCTTGGTAGATAAATATATTGTATGTAAGGATGGTTGAAACTAAATAAATAACAGTAAATTGTACGTAAATTAACGCAAAATAGATTTCGATTAGTTAAAGTATAAAGAAATTCATAAATACGATAAATCTTATGAGTGTATGTAACAATTTTTGGGTTGTACGTATTATCATAAATATTAATAAAATAAATAATATAATTAGCTAATATTTATTTTATGAATGTAATTAGCAGAGATTTGAAAGTTAAATTATACATTGCATATATAAACTGCTATTAATTCATAATATAATATTAACAATACAGGAATAAACATAATATTCTATTTCATAAACCTAATACCTTACCATAAGATACCTTAAATTGGTCCAAGTTCGCAGAATAAGTAAACTAAATATATATTAAAAGTTAATTACTAACAAATCCTATTAACCGCTAATTGCTGCAAATAATTGGTATTATATTTTACAAATAAATGTATTATTCTACCCTTTATACACAAATAGCAATGTCTTAATTTTCCATTTAGCCGTAATTAACATTTGATAAACAACGAAATATAAATAAAACATCAAACTAGCTTTAGCCAAATCACATATGCGCAAGTAATTTATATCCTATTAATGAAAAATCCATTTTTAAACAAATATATCCCGAATGGAAAGAGCAGTTTTCATACGCTTATCATAACTAGTTTGCCGATGTGCACTTGTTGAATCCCCCCCTCGAGTGGCTGCACACACCGACTGCTCGCCAAGACACACAACCCAACCAGACGCGAGCGCGCGCGCAAGGAAAAGAAACGACGCTGAAACACGAATATATATCCGATAAGAGAAGACGAATAAGAAGAAAGAAAAAACAGCGCTGGAACAAAATGGAAAGACAGTCGGCGCATTACTTATTTGTAACTGTAAGTGCTTAATGGCAAAAGCTCAGCGCGGCCTTTTTCACGCACACGGCATAACGTCGGTACGGCGGCGACGGCGGCGTCGATGCCTCGCGCGCGCGCGAGAGAGAGAGAGAGAGAGAGAGAGAGAGTCTCTTTTCGAAGCAATTAACCTCGCGCACGCTCGGCTTGGCGCGCATCCTCTACTACATATATACACGTGCATTACAGCGGCGCGGCTGCACACACACGTACACACACACACACACACATATATATACGGACTACACAATCCGCGAGCGCCACTTAGAATTCCCCACGATCGAAAACTCCTTCATAAATAAGAAGAGGAGAAAAAGAGGTGTATGTATACATGTATATATAGACGAGCTGCACTGCGCGGCTCGCGTGCGAAAGAGAAAAGCCAGTCTATATACATATATGTGTGTGTATATGGTGTACTATAGTCGCTCGGAGAGTTCGCGGCGTGTTGGCTGTGCACGGCGGCGGCGGCGGCAAGCGCAAGTCCTGTGGAATTCCGATCCGGTCGATGGAGGGGAAACGGGGGGAGGGGGAGGGAGGCAGCTCGTTTAGATGCGCTCGACGCATTCATAAGCTGCACATCGCGGTACATACACTTTGTCGAGACGCCGTAGCGAATTTTCGGCTCCCTGCCTCGGCCATCAATGACCCCGAGAATAACCCTGTACAGAAATGCCGAGTTTTATATAGAGAGAAGGGAGAAGAGAGAGAGAGAGAGAGAGAGCAAAAAAACAAGGTAATTTGAAATTCTAGCGGTTTCAATCATAGCAGAGATTCCAGGGATTCCTTCAAACGCCAAGTGTCTGTGAGAGGGAGCGAGAGAGAGCATCGGGATGGGGGGGATAAGCGTATAGGAAAACAAGGCAGGAATCGGCCAGCGCATTCATCCGAATGGCATGCGATCGCACCTGATACCTGCGCCACGATTGCTTGTCGATTTCGTTGCCTCGAATTGCAAGTGTATAACTACGTCGCGCGCGTGCGACGTCGGTGGCGGCGGCGGCGGCACGAGAGAGAGAGAGAGAGAAGAAAATACGCAGAAAGGAAAGAAAGGCTCGCGCTTTGCTTTGCTCGGCGGCGGCGGTGACGGCGACGGCGAGCAAGCGCGAAGAATGCAAAAGACAATGGAACGTGTCGGCGTCGCGCATGCGTGCCTTCGGGGAATGCGGCCCCGTAACGGCACATCCGTTATCCGCGACGTCTGCTGTGCGCGCGCGAGCAGCACTGCGCGCTCCACACAGCCAGAGAGAGAGAGAGAGAGAGAGAGACAGAACAAGTTGCCGGGAGCTATAGCAGCCGCGAGAGTAGGGGTAGAACGAGAGAGAGAGAGAGAGAGAGAGAGAGAGAGAGGCCCGACGGCCCGACGGCCCGGATTCCATTGTGCACTTGCCCTCGCACCGAGAGCAGCTCTCCGCAAAGGCCTAGGAGCTGCTGCTGCGGCTGCTGTGTATATGCTCTCTCCTGGTTTCGAACTTATTCGTGAGAGATTCGTGCCAATGCCCCCCCTCCTCTCGACCACCTTGAATGAGCGCGAAATATACCTCGGCAGCCGCCGAATCTTCACGGTGTTTCTACAAATAAATATCGCGAGTGTATATTATCGGCGAGAAAATGTATAATATATACCGAGCTGCTTTAGTTGCTTATAATGGATTGCGGAAATGAGAGCCGAGCGTTATTCAGTCCATTCGCGGCGAAGGAAGAAAAAAAAACACAAAATTTTATTGTGAAAACCGATGTAGACCGAAGCCGTTAGGTATGACACGCGATGTGTTCCCTTTTATATATGAATCCATTCATACGTAACGGAAATTAACAGATCGATCGACTTTCAGTTAACAATCCATTTTTTAAACTGAATCATCGACCGAGTGCGTACGAATGCTTTGAAGTTTCTTTTTCCACGTCCTTCAACACTTCGTGTATTTCATTCTTTTATAAAAATATATATATTTCGTATGTAATAACTTTTCTCTGGACTGTTCGGGTTTTAAAATAAATATAAGATTATGGAATGATTTACAAAATGTGCAATTAGTTTTTAGCTAGATCATTTCTTCGTATACTTATAACTAAGGTGTAACGGGATATGACATTCATTCATAGATGATACCTGCTACTCGTATTATTTATTTAAAGATTATTGAATAAATTAATTGTAAATAATTACTACTTGCCCTCTTTATAAAATGGTTCTATTTTTTTTTATTATACAAAAAAATTATAAATATTGCAACTATAATATAAAGCCAAAATTAACTGGTTTCAGTTGATTGCTGTAAGTAACTGATACATTTACTTCATGAAAGCATATACACAACCTATGAATGTCTAATAATTTACATACTTTACTTAACATACCTGAAAATATATATTTTTTTTAAAAAAAAGTACATTCACCAATTCAACGTTATTAAATTAAAGTGTAATTGTTCACTATACCGTTGTCCTAATTATACAAAATTTAGGAAGTCATGTGATAGTATATAGCTATACGCATTCCTACTCATTAGCATAATATAATAAGATATATAATTACATGCAAATCTAATTGAGCCTTACTCGTTTAAATTTATTTAAATGCATTTTCTAACATATAAATAACATATTAATACATTTGTTTACTCTAACATTATGCAAAATAGGCTCGACCGAGACCCGTGAGAATCAGTTCTCTCTCACTCTCTCTATGTATATATACAAATATACAGTGCGCAGGACGAGTTGAAAATCCCGAATTAACCTTCTCGGTTTCGTCCTGTGCCCGGCGCGCGTCCACTTAAAACGAAGCTTCAGGTGCAGCAAGCTTCAAGTGCAGCAGTCGAGTTCGGATTTCTCTAATTATCCGCGCGCTCGCCAGTCTCGTCTCATTGCTTGCATACCTTATATGCCGCGCGCAAGCGGTGATACCCCCTCGAAGGGCAAGTTCGTTACCGCGCGACTACCAACAATGAGAATCGCTTCGCTAATCGTTCTTTCAACTTATATATATATATATATATATATAGACACATTCTACTAAACTATTTTGATTATATACGAATACAGATTCGATAATTAATTGCGTCCAAGAAATTTACGAGTCGCGCGCCGTGGCTATGGACTTTGCTGCTTTCATATTTTGTACGTACGACTTGTCGTTACGTTGAACTTTCCAAAATATTAATACTAGTGCCGCGCGGATAGCTCGCCGAGAGTTTCCAATAATAATTTTAATTGATTTTTATTCAGACAATTTATATTTATCTCTCGAGGTAAATTATGCGAGGAGCGTATAAACTTAATTATTATTGCTGTTCATTAAGGATATCTGTGTAAACATGCAAGAGATGCAATTTATATAAATAAAGGCGCTCTGTGCACATAACAGCTTAATTAGCGATATATATGTAAAAACTGAAAGTATAACTTTATTACGCGCGAGAATACTATATAAAATGTGAAATGGCGAATCGATTGACGTTAAAAATTCGTCGATTCTGCAGGTCAATCACGCCGCGGTAAAGCGCGCAAAGTATATGTAAACAAAGGTATGGAAATCTTGGATGTTTTCGTATACGCCAGTCGCGCACGAGCTCAATTACAACAAACCACTTGCAATGGAATTCCTCCAAATCGTAGAATTCTGCTGCAAATTCCACTCTCCACCGCGTATTATCCAAATGACTTTCTAATTTAGACAGTCGTAGTCGCGCATTTCCAACGATTACCCCGAACCATATGTTACGCACAGCAGTACCATGAGCGAGTCGAAGGCGCGCTAAAAAAGCCAAAAATCCCGTATATATGTATATGTAGGAATTTCGCTGAAAGTCCACAAGTTGGCATTTGGCGCATGCTGCCACAGCAAGAGAGAGCAACGATAACAAAGCGCGAGTGAAAAGGAGGCAAGAAAGAGAAAGGATCCGCTACGGGAACAAAAGCTGCTGCCTGGTGCGCGCGGTCTGCGATCTCTCTCTCTCTCTCTCTCTCTCTCTATCTCTTTCTCAACCGAGAGACAGGCCTGCACCGCGCAAAACTCACCTCGAGATAAACAAGTGACGAATTCGCGATGTGCACAGTGCAGCGGAGGAGAGAGAGGATTTTCTTTCTCGCGAGCCACGCCACGCGAGCCAGTATTTCCCGCGAGCGATCGAGCGTAAGGAGCGGATAGTCGCGCGCAAGAGAGAGGAAGCAGCAGCGGCCCCTATATAAGCGAAAAAGAACAAGACAGAGATGGCGATGAAGAAGAAGAAGAAGAAGAAGCAGCAGCAGGATCAGCAGCTGAAGAAGAAGAGAAGCAGAAGAAGAATAAGAGAAGGAAAGAAGGAACGGAGGACATCGAACTGAAATGGCCTCTGGGAGCGCATTCCAGTATTCCACTCTCGCTACCTTACTCGCTTCATCTTTCTCGCTCTCTCTCTCTCTCTCTCCTACGGTCGCGCGCTGCAGCGGAGCAGCAGCAGCAGCAGCAGCAGCAGCAACAGCGCCTGCAGCAGACTCTCGTCGGTGGCGGCTGCAACGGCAGCATCCTCCTTTGGACTCCTCTCATCCCGACTCTCTCTCTCTCTCTCTCTCTTTCTCTCGGCGCGCCGCCGCGCGTCCTTTTATTTCGCTCGCGCATTCCTGCGAGTTTCCAGTTGCCGCCGCCGCCGCCGTCGCCGCGCCGTCGAGAGCCTCGTGCCTCTCATGCAGCCTGGCGGGAATCGCGAGTTTCAGTTTAGCTTTAGACCTTTTCAGACCGATCGAAGCTCGCCTTCTCTCTCTCTCACACACACAGACAGGGACCTGCACAGCTGTGTGCGTGTGTGTGTATGGGTATGCAGACTATAAGTGCGCGTGCCTCGGCGAAGATGACGCTGTCGACGGGGGATAGCTTGTAATCCTTGGGAGAGCGCGCGCGAGAGACGAGAGAGAGAGAGAGAGAGAGAGAGAGAGAGCGTGCCTTTGCAAATCGTCCTTCTTACCATGGAATTTGTCGGGCTTTCAGGAATCCGATTTTTCATCATTTTCCCAACGCTCTTTCTCGCGCGCTACTATTCTTTTTTCTATTTCCCTTTTTATGGACTTTTCGTTGAAATAAATTGAGTTTCTATATTTGTTTATCGCTGGCTGGATAGACCATGCATTCGATGAAAATGATTGGTTCATTATATCGTTAGACGTAACAGTCAACAAATACGAACCTGAAACTTGCATTGCTGCACCATGACGAATAAACTATGGAATTATACAGTCAATTGAAAAAGTTATTATTTTGGTTGTATTCCTCTAAATTTACATAACACTGTTCCGTTAATCCTATCGTTCCACAAACTTTTGAAATCCTATTTTATCTAATATAAGAAGATATATATATATAACAGTCTATATTGCATTCCAAACAAATTAACTGCGCGCTCGACCAAAGTTCCCACTCACTCATATATACGTAAACGAAATGAATTGAAACGAACTCGCACATCTCGCACGTACACACACACACACACACATATTTCCGTCTAGGTAAAAAACCCCAAATAAAGCAGACTCAGGCGAAAGCGAGTTAAAACACGAGAGAGAGAGATAGATAATATTTTTTAGAGAGAGAGAGAGAGAGAGAGCGAAGCGCTCGCGGCAGCATAATAGATAAAGAAAAATGTCGCGCGCATATACATAATCCACAGTCACACATGCAGCAGTGCAGTATATATCCCAACAGCGTGCAGGGAGGGAGGATGCACGCGCATGGAAGTAATTGCGTTACGCTCGGAATCGCTATAATACAACGTCGGGGCGCAACACAGCTGAGTCGCTCCTCCAGAAGGAGAGTCTCTCGCGCGAGTTATATACAAGTATATGCGCTACGAGGCGAAAAGAAAAAAAGAAAAGAAGCGCCAACGAGAAGTGCGCTATGCAGAGAGTAAGAGAGAGGGGGTGAAGAAAAAAAGAAGAAGAAGAAGAGGAAGAAGAAGGGGGAAGAGTAGAGTTACACCGTGGCAGAAAAAATTCGCCGAGTTATCACCTAGCACGCGCTGCGAATGACGATAACGAAGCGCACAAGCTGCCGCCGCTGCCATGCAGTACGAGTGAGAAAATTGCAAACAGAAGTGCATGCCTTGGATATTCGCGCGAGGAGAGCTGAGAGAGAGAGAGAGAGAGAGACGGAAAGTGTCGAAAGTACGGAGCACGTGAAGGAGGAGGTCGATGGAATGAACGAATCAGACGTATATATTCGCGCGGAGAGAAAAATAAATATTATACTTTCTCAGCGAATAACGAAATGATAAGCTACATCGCCGCGGCGAAACGCGTCATCTGTTTACCAGCAGCGCACCGTCCTCGCAATCGCCTATCGATTATTATACATATACATTGCTAATTAAGTCTCGTTGGCCCAACAATTCGCAACAATTCCCATCGGACTAATTCCTTCTACTGGCCATTCTAAAGTCTCATCTCGAGGACAAAAAAAAAAGGCGCGGGGTACAATATACATCGCAGTCGATAAAGAGAGTGCACGTGAATTCTGACACGTGCGCGCACGACCTGCGTGTAACTCGATCCCTGCGAGCTGTACTATCGAAAAGGCGAGTAATCACCACGCGATGAACTCTAGAAAGAGAAAGAAAAAAAAAATCATCAGCAGCAGCAGCAGTTCGCTTCGCAGAAGGCAGCCTAGTCATTTACAACTCGAGTTTAAAGAACTCGAGCGTTGATAAATAAATAGAAAGAGAGAGAGAGAAGTGTCTAACAGTCGTTACGCCGCACGAGCGAGATAGAAAAGCCGAGCGTGGCCGTATGGATATCCCAGAGAAAGATCCTATTATATACTACTAGGTGTAACGTGCGCCGCTCGGTCGGCGATGTACAAACGCATGCAGGGGCTGATGGCCCGAGCTTATAATCGCGCGTGGCTCGTGACGCACGTGGAGCACCGGAATCCACGTGCTGCTGCTGCTGCGTTGCTCTGCATATATATACATCGCTCGCGCGAGGGGAAGAAGAACCACACGAGCGCTGCTCGCACTCGTGTGTATACAGTGTGTGTGAGCTAATGCTCGAAACTCAGCTGTCTCTCTACCTTTCCTATACAAGCCCCCGCCCCCCGTATTAATTTGCATGTGATTCTGGACGCGCTTAGATTTTCCCGCTTGCACCCGGTTGATGCGCGCGTTCGCCTCGAGGCCCTTCCTATATAGTATGTATATATATATGTATATTAGTCTAATTTATTAGCCTGTGGCGAGATACGTTATTCTTAGGTTAGTGGCATTTCACGTGGGTTTTATGTGCGTACCATGTTGCGGGTCGATACCTATATTATACGAGATGTGTTTGCCTTTTTTTCCTTTCCGATTTTGATTGATTTGCATGATATATTTCGCGTTTGACGTTTGCCGAGGTATACAACACGTTGACGTGTATAACTTCTGTCTTGTGGCTATTATCTTTTTTCGATAATGGAATTTTGGTTACACCTGAATTTCAGCAGTTTCTTTTTTTTTGTTGCAACATTTGATCATTTGAGGTGTGCTAAAATTAGATATGTATCGATATAATGTATCGGTATTCATGTATATAGATACACGAAATGAGTCCGTACGATAAAACGCTATCGGATTTTAATTTATTGCGTTACAGTTACGGGAATAAAAATGTTATTTCGGTTAAAAGTCACGAAAACTGAAACAGTTTCGTTCGCCTAACGAGAAGTCAATAGGGAAGAAGTGCTTTCTAACAAAAACCGTGTATATGTATATACCGATTTCGTTCAAACAGCCGGAGTATCGATTCATATAAATAACTCAATGTTCACGATAGAACTTGATATACCGTAGCTATGTCGCTCATTTCAAATTAAAGTTTCATTAGCTAATAGCGTAATCGAAACTTCAGCCCACTATAATCTATACCTACATATCCGACAAACCGCGCATCCCACAAAAAGCCGCGCACATCAATTAATCATACATAAGACGCACTCTTCTCTCTCTCTCTCGAGTCATTTAAAATTTATACGCGAAAATGAAGCCCTCGTGGAAAAAGTATACATTCTCTCGCAGAAATTCAATTCCTCTAGCGAAAAGTGGCATCTTCTTTTCTGGGTCATCGACGCTCACGGCGAGCCTTACCACCCCCCCACTTCCTCATCGCTATTATACATCGAAAAATCCCGAATCACAATTACAAATGGCATCGGCGCACGGAATGTGCATCGTGGCTCGCTCCTCCGCGCTTCTATAGCGGGGATTGTAATCAGCGCCACTCGAAATTTCTTCCATTAAAAGCCGCGAGCGACCCGACCTGTGCAAAGTATATCTATATCCGTATATATACATCCATAAAACCTATCGCAGCTTCGTCGCTGTTTGCTGCTGCTGCATTCTTCGTTGCGGAGAGAGAGAGAGAGAGAAACTTTCTACCATAATACAACTCATCTATACAAATAGACACGCTCAATCAATAATCATAGCTATTACACCCGCCACATACATAATCATCCTTATAAATACTCCTTTCTCCATCGTGGCGCATTAATCCATTACGTGGTGTATAAACGCGGTGTGTATACACGGGAGAAGAAAGTCTCTCGCTGCCTCTCGTCATCTACAATCCCTATATAGGAGAGGGAAAGAAAATGTTCCACCGGCCCTATACCCCCACAGACTTTTTCAATTTCCTACATTAGCGATCATCGTCACTTCCCGCGCGTCTACGTAAACATCGACTGCACACATCACACAAACACACACACACACACACACAGACAAGCCCATAAAGGCTCGGTCTCTCGAAATATATTCACATAGCCGCACATTCGCCAACGGGAATCGCAAACATTCTGGCGGGCCGATTAATCATTTTATTGCCGAATGATTAATCGAATTATTAAGCGCGTGCACGCGCTCTCCGACTCTCTCTCTCCCTCTATACACAGCAGAGCTGCGCGGCGTGGAATGCGATCGGCGGCGGGCTCTCGAGGTTTGCCTTTTAGGTATATCGCGTGCCAGAGGCAGATAGGAACCGATATACATATACGTATACACGTGTCGCTCCGCGGCGGCCAATGAGGTATTATACTGCACACGTGCGCCCATGTACTGTGCAACGGAGGCTTTTCACCGAACGCACGACGGAAGATCTTCTCCTGTCCCCGAGAGGAGCCGAAAATTTCAACAGCAAAGCACACGCGTAATATCGATAATGCTCGGCTGGTGGAGCGGGTCGTTTGTTATACCGACAGACTCTTGGGGAGCGTCCTTTCTTTTTTTCACTCGCTCCGGCCCGCGCGCACTGCAGATAAACCAATCCTTACGTCCCGTTGTTGGCTCGTTAACTTGGCGCGCGTCGTTCAATGGAAGGTTGCACCCCCTAACGACCGAAAGGACACTCTCTCCGCTTTTAATTTGACGCGGCCGATAGTTCCAGAGAAGGATGCATTTCACGCACTCGCTACTGCAGCCGAGGGGCAATTCATTTTAAATGCACGCACGTAGCCGATACGCGACACTTTTGGCCCGCTTATAACCGCAAAGAGGGGCTTAACGAGAGAAACTCGCTGTGAGTCAAGTTCCCGTATGTCGATTTATCATTTCAACGTTGGTTGTTTCGCGATCCAGCGAGAAACTATTTGTCTTCGACCTATAACTCGTCTTGATACGAATTTGTTCGATAATGAAACAAATATAAACTGATTTCATATTTATGTAAAATGGGCTTTTGTATATATATTTATGCTTCGAGCCGGCGGTAGATCGACGCGCAGCTCGCGCGCATTTTATTTCTCATTAGTCAAACAAATTGCGTTCTCCGTTCCCATATTTCAGAATTGCGCACACGCTCTTAACCTTGAGGAATTCCCGCATTTTCGCACTTTACAGATACGCACATATATATATACGCATTAGTCAACGTGGTCAGTTTTAGTTTCCAGCGAAACTTTTTCCTGCCTGCACGTTTCGTAAACAGTCCGCGATGCAAAACGTGCACAGGGAAAAAGTCCGATAGCAGCGAGAAAAAGGAGAGAGAAAAAATCCTCATTCGATCGATTATCTGAATATGGTCCTCCTCTTTATCTATATCGCATATTGGTAGTGTCGCAAAAACCTGCGGGACCCGCGCCGATTTGACGCAACATAAACTCGTGTATATATAGTAGTGATATTGCGTTGTTGTTGGTGTACGACGTATGTGTGTCTCGATATGCTTTTCATTCACTTTGTCGCGGAGTGGAGTAACTCGTACCGGTCTCTCTCTCTCTCTCTCTCTGTGTCTGTAATTTAGTATTGATGAACTCGGCTAACCCATTGACCGTCAGCGTCACATTCAGCAATTCAGAGGATACAATTGCGTCGCAGCTTTTGTCTGTTCGATGATTAATCGAGCGATGGATTTCAGAAAACTTACTTGGAATCCTTTCGAAATTGTTGAAAATTTCCTAGTTGGGTCGATCGACCGATTACATAAAAAGTTCATACTAGAAATTTTAAAGATTACCTTATTGTATAAATGAATACTATTTCGGTGAAAATGCAGTTGTTAATAAATACTTGAATAGAAAATTTTGTTTTTAAAACTTTTTAAAAGATTTTACATAGATCATAAATTGATTGTAATTCAATTTTTTTCATTGTTTCTGCGTTATTAAGCATTTTAAAACGTAGTTTATTTTATGATAAATTATATTGATATAAAAGATATTAATCATATCTTATGCTGAAAAATTGATTAAACATCATAACATAAAGCCTGGCTGTGCGCCTGTCAATACAAGATCAGTGAATGAACAAATTAAAAGAAACTAATATTTGCTCAAAGAATGTTTTTGCAGAATTTCTCAGTAAGCGCATATACTTTATCACGGTCTCTAGATCGTTGCACATGCATTGTATATACCATTTTCCTCTCTTTATCACTCAATGACTTAAAGAAAATGCACTTCCTTATCTTTTCAAAGCGCGTTTATCAAACTCTTTTTCAGAATTCTATATAAAAGTTGCTTTAAAGTACGCCTTAAAACTCGTGCATTTGTCTGCATTTTGCGTAGTTTCTTCGAGCTGTTATTAAACAGTCTTCCGTTCTCGGAAAAAGAATATTATGTGTCAAACGGGAAACGCATTATCGCACTAAGCGTGTTTTAGTGGGAATATAACGACAAAAATCGGATAGAAGACGGTCTTATCAATTTAACTAGTTTCTTAAGTTAAAAATTACGGTGCTATTTCTAATTAGAACGATTAATCACAATTAAGGCACGTTGTTTATAATTGCAACGGAAGTTGGATTAAAGTGTGACGCTTAAAGTGTACTGATTACCAGTTACGAAACGTCATCGAAATCGTTCATAACTTAGTTTCATCTCATGATAAGTTGCAGTAAGATAAGCTTATTATTGTTGGTAACGTTTTGTCGAGTATATCGTGGATTACATAAACAATCTGAAATAACTTTCATCAAAAATAAAATCTTTAAACTTTTACTGCGTTAGCCGAGTCGTTAGCGTTAAAGCCAAACAAGCGGAGAAAATGGAATTCAAAATTTTATTCGAACATAATATTTCCCTAAAAATTGAAATTCGTGGAACACTAGTCGTACAATATAACGGCAGCTAATTTCAACGTATATACGCGAAATTCGTAAATACAAAACTAAAAACCTTGTGTAATCCTTTAACGAGGACATTTGCATCTCAACAGTCCCGAGACGCATCTTAGGCGCTCCTTGAAAATACGTGAAAATGATTCTCGAATTCAATTGGGCCCGATGAAACTCGACTGTTTAAAAAGGGCCGCGCCGCGCCGACATAATCCGCCGTGATATACATAAAAGTGGAGAGAAAAGGAAAAACAACACAGAGAGAGAGAGTAAGAAGCATCGTCCAAGAATTTCCATCGGCCGCTACATTAGAGAAGCTACGGCAACTCGGCAGATCTCCCCGCGCGCCAAGTTAATAAGCAAAATGTATTCCCCACGGACTGGTGCAGCACAAAAGAGCAGCAGCGAGGATCATCGGCGCGGAGAAGAGCAGCAGCGAGGGATTAAGGCGCGTGCAAAGTATTATAGGCGAAAATGTTAATGCACGAGAGGGAGAAGGGAACGCCGCGCGCGCGCTAGAGAGAGAGAGAGAGAGAATCGCTGCTGTAGTATACCATAAGAAGAGGAGAGGCCGAAAGGCTAAGTGTATCGAGCGAACGGAGCGAGAGAGAGAGATGAAGGAGAAGCGAGAAACGGCGAGAGAAGAAGGAGCAACGCTGCAGCTCTCTGCACTCTTACTCGCGCTGCTGCTGCTGCTGCTGCTGTTGCTGCTGCAGCGTGTGTCCACCTTGGCTTGCTTCTTCCCTTCTCCCTCTCTCTCTCTCTCTCTCTCTTTCTCTCTCTTCTGCAGTTCATGCCGTACCGCGCGCACGCTGTAAAAGACCGTGTGCAGCCTCTCTCTCGCTCTCTGCGAACATCGTCGGGCTATGCATCCTCGCATTCCTCTCTCACGCTGCGCGATCGGAGAGCAACCGTCCCGTCGGCCCACACACAAGCTCTTCGCCTCTCTCTCTCTCTTGCTCTCTCCAGCCCAGTCTTCGTTTATTTCTGTATCTCTTTCGAGCTTTCCTTATCGCGCTGTATCTATTTTGTGTCGCGCGCTCCTCTTGTGTATCCGGTCTTTCCTTTCCTTTTTATCGTTCCCCTCACCCTCGACCGATCTTCTCCTCCTTTTGGCTTATACACTTCGTACATATATATATATATATATACCTGCCGCTCTTTAAGGAAGTGAAAAAATCCATCGCTCATTACCGAGTGCACCTTATAATGACAAAGATGATATTTTTATATGCCGAGCGTCGCCCTGTACACTTTGCTTCTTGGACCTTTCTTTCTTTTTCTTTTTTTCTTTCCGACTTTCAGCAATTATACAACGCACTGGGCTAAATTAAAGAGATTACTTTAATTATATATACATACTCGCATTGACGTCATTTCGAGAAAATCCGTTTAAAAGTCAATTTATAACTAAGCTTTTTTTCTCTCTCGATTTTTCATTCCGAATACATTGTTAATTGTTGATTTACTGGAAATAATTGAGAGTATAACCTGAAGTGCAGGTTCTCAAATATTCTATATATACAGCTTGGCAGATATGTCGCAATTAGCAAAATGAGAAATGACGGTGGAAGGATGAAAAATGACCAAAATGACAGTTCTTAAAATACAAAGGTGGGACCCTTATTTTTGCTGGTTGAAAACTGGCCTGCCATATCAATTTGAAACATGGACTGAATGAGATGTCAAAAAAGGTAAATTTCATTATTTCACTGCAAGTATACTTATACATGGCGAGCACACTCGACGCTGACGTTCTCAAGCCCCATTCATTATAAAGTGTATATAACCAGTCCACTTCAAAATAAACATCCCCGAAAAATCGATGATATTATATGCATAACTATGAGAAGCAGATGAATACTAGATATAATTTGTTTTTAAATGCTCGATTTAAATGGGGGGAAATATTGGAAGGTTTGCCTCGACGTTTGAGCGCGCAGGTTTGCATCACAATAGACACATGATCCGCATAAATTATACACTTGCAGGGAGCAAAAACTGCTTCACATTAGATTTCTTTTTCTCTCCCTCCCCCCTACAGTTCTTTCAAATTATGCTCTCATCCTGTGTCCGGCTTCAAAAGTTCCTAACCGTCGTGGCTCCCGATCTGTTGCTCATTTGCGACCAGACAACTTCTTGGTTCTCTGCACTACTTCTCCTCTCTCTCTCTCTCTCTCTCCTCTCTCTCTCTCTCTCTCTCTTCCTCTCTTCCTCTCTCATTCTCTCGGTGCATACCTTTCTCTCGTCCTCCATACAGACGAGCTGTTCTATCTCCATCTCACTCTTTCTCGCTCGCAGTCTTCTATATACTCTCTCTCTCTCTCTCTCTCTCTCGCTCGCTCTTTCCTCTTACCGTTCTCATTCGGCCTCTTTCTACTGAACACGCGACTTCGAAGGGCCCCGCACGAAGTTCAAAGAACTTCAACCTGAAGTCTATACAGGCGCGTCCTCTTCCAGGAACGCGCGTTTCGTCTCGTTTAAGGACGTTCTCCGGCGCGTGAGAACAAAAACTTTGTTTACAATCAAGTTCAAAACTGTTTGACACAATAGCTTCTCGAACAACGATGAATAATTTATGGAAACTAAATTGAATATTTCGAACCGATTTTGGATTTTTAATTGGTATACCTTTTAGTCTAGGTATGTTATTATTATTAGTATCACGTATAACTTTTTTACTATTCAGATATTTTAATCAAAATTATAATTATGTTAAGGATATTAAAAGAATATTAATTTGTAGTTAAAAGAATAATTTACTTATCCTTCCTAAAAAAAAATAATAATAACTTTATCAGAGTGAAATGGATATCCGTTAATTTTCTGAGGCTACATATGTACCTAACAGGAGTAAAGCTTAATTTTATTGTATCAGAAGGAGTAAATAAATAAGCAACACTTTATTTGAGAAAGCGAGACAAAAAGTCATCTGCGTCTGCCTCAAGACTTAAATAAATATTAATTATATATATATATGCAGTGCGTGAAAATGAAGCACAGAATTGTGAGTCCGCAAGCATGGCAAAGTTGTGAATTTAATAAAACAAAAATCGTGAAACAAACGATAAATTCCGTACGAAACATCTCGGCCGTAACAATAAATCATAGGCGTCAACGGCCGGTCCGGTTACTCGTCGGCAGCAAATACAAAAACCGTAAAATGCCCTTTGGCATTACCCAAAGAACCACCCCGATATATATACCCATACAAAAAAGGATCGTCTCTTCGCGCGGGTCAGGCAAGAATAACAAGGGGGTAAAAATAGCAAGGATACACAATTACGCGCAAACGCGACAAAAGCCGTCGAGCCGGCGCTGATCTTAGCATATAATACATTAGCCGCATTCTTGGGTGTAAAAAAATGATCGGCCTAGCTCTCGCGGTCAGGTATATGTACACTCCAGCAAGGAGAGAGGATCGACGCGATCAGCCGCGATCTCGCGTACTGTACAGACGCGCGCGCCTCGCGATTAAAGCGTTACGTCTCGCTACAAAGTGAAGGTGCACTGCACTGCACATGCACCTCACTGCAGACACAGAGAGACACAGAGAGACACAGAGAGACAGAGAGAGAGAGAGAGAGACAGTACAGGTGTCAGTGCTGGACCACATCTCCTCTCTCTCTCTCTCTCTCTCTGTACGTAGGAAAGGAACAAGTCGGCGCAATATCTGGCGTGCAGCAATGTAGAATGTGCGGGGCGACAGCGGCGGCGCACGAACAGGATGCTAAAGAAGGCTAGCCCGAGTATAGCGACCTTCTAAGGCCGCGGTGGCGGCGGCGGCGGCGGCGCGCCGCGAGCGGATCGAGTTGTAGGTGAAAGAAAGAGCAGTGCTGCTGTTGCTGTTGCTGTTGCCGATCTTGTGTATCGGAGGTGGGGAGGGAAAATGCGCGGCGGCCGCGGAGGAGCTGCTCCCTCCTACGTAGCTTTATAGAATATATAAGAGGGCATAGCTCCGGTTTGCAAGGATCGCGAGAGAGTCGACAACGTATATCTATATATATATATATATATATATATCGAGTCGAATCGGCAAGAGCTCCGTCGGTCGCGCTTTTTTGGTCTGTACGCCGCCGCGCGAGACTTTATTTTAGAACCGTATAGCGATTTTCAATATACCTTTCGCTTCACTCTCTCTCCCGCTTCGACTACCTTATATATATATATATATATACTCTTTTATTTCGCTCTCTTCTTGCGCTGCGCGCGCGCGCGAGCTGCCACATACATTTCTTTGTTGCGTCGCGCGCGAGCAAGGCGACTTTTTTTTTGGTTGCCGGTGCTGCCGCTACCCCACCCCCGCGCTTCCCCTGCGAGCTCGAGATCGGAATTTTCATGCTCCGTCTATTTTGAAATATTCGCGCTTTTTGGCCTCGGCGTTATGTATAGGCGAATTCCGCGGTGAAATCGTATTTTCTAAGAGTTGGATTTCGCGTTGTGTACATGTCTTATGGAGAGGGTGATATAATTAACGCGTTAAACGCGCCGCACGAAAATTGGCCAAACTTGTATGTATACGGAATGGCATAAGCAGATCTGATCTGCTGTATAATTTCGAATGGTTTATGCAATGATTTTCGAATCTTAAACTAAAATCTGTTGCAGGTGTGATATCGGTACGATCTATATACGCTGGCTTTATTGACTTTTTGCTCGTCTTGTTTTCGAAAACGGACGTTAAAATCTCGTATTTACAGGCCATGTGCGCAGATCAGCCTATAAATTTTTTTCCGATTAAGAAAGTTGCAAGAAAGTCGTAATGAAATATTGCTTCGGTGTTAATGCCAAACATCTTGTACATGTAATAGAATATAATGTATTTGATATTTTAAGAGCAGTTGTACAATAATAATTGTAATAATCATTTTTATTAATAATCAAATGAAATTACAATCGTGTTCTTCATTTAAGGAGGTACTGTCGAAAAGAGAATTAACGATTTAAACTTTATGAAATTTGGTATAATGTCTAAGAATAAGGTAATTAAGACTCGGTTAAATTTTTAGAAGCCTTATAAAGATGGATTTAACGCTTAACACGGCGTCTTATAGGAAATCGTGTTTTTTGCGAAACTTATTTATGTGTATTTAATTACTTGACGATTGAATATTAACGAAACTTGTATTTTATCAACAGTTTAAAAACAGTAGTAGTGCCCTCGAATATAATGAAATCTGAAGATATTTTTCTTTTATGTTATGTGCGGTGAATGGATATCTATATATATATCGACTGCGCTTGTCAAATCCAACGAATTCCGTGGCTTGATTTCCTGCGTACAGATAGAATCTCCTAAAAAGGATGGAGCTTAAAATACTTTTAAATTCATCTATGCATTGAAATAATTTAATACATGCATTCCATTTAAATATCACTATTTAGTATATTTCAAGCAAATAAACATATCGATGCATATTTATCAGGCATGTAAATTCAATTTTTTTTTTTTCGACTGATTTTCTTATCAACGAGCGTTACACAATATTATTAAAACGTATATAAGCACATATTTTTTTTCTTACCCGCGCGTGTTAAGCTTACGTGTTGAAAATGCAATTCGCATGTAGATTTACCACTTTTATTATCTAAATCGTGTCTGGTATAACAACCCATAAAATTCGTACTTAAAAGCATCATCAGCGCAGTTATCAGGCACATATTATACAATAACTTGAGCGAAGCTAAAATCCCGGAGATCTTCATTTCGATTCTTTTCGTCTCGCGCCTGTGTGTGTATTTACTCTCGGCAAAAAAAAGAAATAGACTCTGCTCTCAAATAAAATTCGCCTAACCTGCGAAAACCGGATTTTCGGAGATGGTGTATTTGCGCGCTCGTCTAAGTAGACCTTGCAGAATTCGTTCCACGTGTACGAGGCCGTGGCTATTTAAAAGAGAAAAGGAAGGAAAAAAGAGAAGTTGGGAATCCCTGATACTGTAAATAGCAAAAAAACATACAAGTGAATCATCAATGAATCTATAAATATATATGGTGAAAGTATTAAGTCATCGACTTCGATACTTTGGTATTCAAGATTCTTGAGAATATTCTCTCTCGCCTTGTGGGTTATATCAAATATTCAGCCGCGAGAGATCAAAAACATAGATTATAATATTATACCTATACTCGCGTGCGGAAATTAATTATTTTAATATAGCTCTAAAAATTCTTGATAAACAGTCAGATAAAAATGATACTCCTCGGATGGAAAATTAAGCGCTGCGCTTATATATAATATCAAGCTGAGCGGCCATATAGTACTTTCTAAAATAACATTTCGAAAGTATATATAAAAAACTGTAATTTTCAAGATTTTTCAAATAGCTTAATTTATTTGGTAATTGAATCATGCGTTATAAGTGTACTCGTATATACTTCTTAATCGCTCCCGGAGTATCTCAAATTAGCGATACTTTATGAAAGATTAATCGGGCTCGCTCATCCATCACGGGATTCTTTCTCTCGAGTCGTCTTTAAAATACACATTAAATTGAAAGTATAATTTTGCTTTCAGTCGCTTCATCATCTCAAGCATCTCTCAGGCTCTCGACGCGTTCAAGGTTCGCTTGTATATATTATAATATGTGCGCCAGGTTCACACGGGAGAGGCCCAAATAAGTGGCAATCACCTGACTCTTTGAAAGTTTCGTTACGATTCCGATCTTCGGGCTGCGTGGTCTTGTACACGTATACGTATATCGAACCAAGCCTTGAATTTCGCAAGGATATATATATTGTTTGAATTAGTGTTTTCATTGATCGAAATTTTAATTGCCATTGGCTGGGGGGAGTCCGTGGTGTTCTCGTCGGTATAGAATATGCAACACAGTCATCCGGAAACTGCTAGACAAGGTCGATCACATCGCGTGTATATATATAAAACCTCTTACCACTTCCCACATACCGCAATCTTTAGAATTCGCAATCTTAATAATTTTTCACTACACTTTGATTAATACCCAGAAGTTGCGTTTAATTCGAAAACGTTGTTCGCGTTTCACATGTCCTGTTAATATCCTTTTTTGAAAGTATAATTTCTTTCTCGAAAAGTTGAAATTTTTCGAAAACTTTATAACTGGTCCAGCGAGTCCGTGGAATTTCATTATCTAAAAAGCTCACTTTCAAAAATGTTAATTCCCCTCGATGGAATTCTCCGACGCAGTTCCTAGATCAACGTTGCACCAATCGATATATACATTACATAAATATGCCGATTGGTCTGTATACCACGACATTACGGGGTTTCTCGCGGGAAAAAAACGAAATCACCTGACAGTATATATAATCTATAGAAAACAAGTTATTCCAACGGTCGATGAATTTCGCGCGGTGCTCGCCAACGACATACAAACCAGCGCCTCCTTATAATGCCGTTGAACGCACACAGGCGGTCTTATACCGCGCGCGTCACCCGAAACTCCGCGCGTGGCTGACATTCAAGCTCCTTTCCTTCCGAACAATTCACTCGCGAATGTATATATATGTGTATATATAGAAATCACGGGTCGTGACAATGACAGTTCAGCAAAATACCAGAGGCTAATGTAGAGCTGTACGAAACGCGAGCCGCCGACGCGCTCGACCCCCCGCCGATCTGCGATCCCATCTTTGACGCGCTCGCGCATTTCAACATTACGTGTTTGTATGCGCGTCTATGTGTGTGTGTGTGTGTGTAGAGAGGCAGATGTACGGCGAATTCTGCGGGGTCTCATTGACCCGGAATTTGACGCCCGTCACGTTTCCGCAATTTCGATTCTTGTACACATCGCGATCGCGCGAACACGGAGATCGGCGCGGTCACGTCTTTTTTTTTTCCAAACAGCTCTCGCAAATCCATCGACCGTCGCGGCTGCCTCGACCAATGGACTCGTTATATGTGGCTATCTGCGTTCGATGACGTCGGCCTTTACCACCGCGACTTTTACCGCATTGTGGAATTTCCTATGTGTTCATCCTCATACGACGTTTGCATTTTTAGCTACGAGTAGATACATTTAGTTTATGTAGAAATGTGGAGAAACATAAATTGCTTAACGGACGATTGCTCGAGATTCCGAAGGGTCAAGCGATTTGCAAACGACACGGACGGTGTATAATTTTCAATAAAAAAGTACTTCATTGCAAATTGTACGCACTTAAAATAATTATACCAATTTAATGAAATGTCTTTTTTATCAGCGCCTCGCTTGCCATCTCCTTAAAGGCCTGCACTTAACCTTGGGCCACATAATAATTTATCCCGCGACAAACTGAATTCCAAATTGATAAATATAAAAAAAATGTAATACTGATTTACGTATGCGACGAAGCACAAATTCGCAAACGATCACTTTCGCAGTCGTTAATGGACAATGTCTTTAATAATTCATAAATTTCATAGACCTGCGAAACAATAACGGCCTGTACAAATTGACGGTATATCGTATATAGGTGTCCCAGTCCACAATTAATCCAAGCAATATAACTTTCAGTCGCTTTTTACAAGCAGTGCAAAGCGAAGGTAAACGATCGGATCGGTCCCACCACCGTGAAACTCCTTATAAACGCCGCCGCCGCTGCGGCACCGCACACATGTGGGAAGGAAATTCTCATTGTCTTGGATTTCGATTCGCCCCGGCCCACCTTTAATTATTTCGCCCCGCTTTCGCACCGCACTCCAGCTCTTGATATATTTACGTCTTTACTTATCCCGCGCTCGAATCTCCCTCGCAGGTATATAATTGCAGTTCTCCGCATTACAGGGCAATTACGATAATTAGCGACGACGACTATATACGACGCGCGCCTGAGCACCCAAAATTAACAATTCAAACATAATAATTAATTGGTGAATTTATATTGAATCGGAGAAAAGTGTATATAATTTATGCGTCTCTTTATCAAACATCTTCCTTCTGCTTTCTCTATCTCTCTTTCTGTGTGTGCTTTCCACAAATTCCCCGAATTATATGTACGAGGACATGCGCTGTTTATGTTGGGGTTTGTTTTGATACTCTCCATATGCGGTCGCTGCATTACTTTCGTATATATTATTTAGTTACCGAGTGCAGTGTATATGCGTGTAAGCGCGCAGTGAAATTCAAGGCAGAGAAAGAGAGAGTCTGCTCAAGTGCACTAAAGCTCAACGTATATAATAAGGAAAAGCAATATTTGGTCTGAATTGCCATCAATTGGAATGTGTGTTTATTAGATGCTATAGTACATCAGTGGAGTTTGTTTTCAAAGCCCATGTTGTATTTCGGTCTGACCGAGGGTCTGACATATTATACTATGTATAATAATAATTTAAGCATTTTAGACTGATTCGAGCGGCTTTTATTTTAAATTTGACCCACATTCAGCTGTATTATTATGATACATTTAAATATAGAACACGTCTGGATGTTATCAACGGAGTAGTTCAGTTTTCCTTAATTTATCCGCTACTAACACTTGAAATTGTCGTAATGTAAATCTCGACGCGATAAGAGATTAATTTCGTGACGCGTTAAAAATATTTGAATACATATATGGTTTATTTTATCAACTACCTCCAATGAGTCGAGCTTATACCAAAGTTTCCTCGAAACGAATACAGAAGGTAATCGTGCGTATCACAAACATAAATATACCACTTCATTAGCGGATATACAGCAAAAGCAATGGAGAAAATCGTCACTCTACTTAGATGACGCACAATGATTCGCAAAAACGTGCAACAACAAATGCTAAAGAATGGGTGGCATCTCGCGTATACAGAAGAATCGGAAAAAAAAGGAGTATAGACGCGCACTAGCCGGTCGACGCTTATTCTAATGAGAAGATTATCGCGGTCGCGCGCAAGCTCGCCGTCGTTTGACGCTTCGCGCGTTCGCGCTGTATGCCCATTACGTCAAGAAGCTTTAAACTCGCTACGACGCGCACCGGAGCCAAACTCAAACACATACATATATGCACGGCACGCGCGCGCTTCGAGTCGCGGCGACGCAAAGCTTTTTTACGAACCCCACGTATACAGCGATAACGATATACAACCGCACACACGCAGCTTTGTAACCGTGCGCATGCACGTGAGGTCGAAACTTGCCTCACCGACCGACACACACGTGTTGACAGCCAGCCTATATACACACGTGTACTCGCGCGTTTCGAGCCGCGCGCCGGGCCAGGCCAAAGGTATGAGAAAAAAGAGAGAGAGGAGGAGAAAAAGGAGGAAGGTACGCAACGGTGCTGCAAGACGCGCGCGAGAAAGCAAAAAAAAAAAGAGACTTTTTGTAGAAACGACTTTTCGCCTCTTTTTTTTTGTTGCCCCGCGGTGGCTCATCTTCGTTTAGAGCGGTCAGAGCGCGCGCGCGAAAAAAAAAGAATCAGCATCGCATGCACCGAAGATAAAAAGAGAGAAAGAAAGGAGCGTCTTTGCATCTCAATGCGGCATAAGAGGTCCGGACGAAAGGGCAGGTTGATGGACTTTTAGCTTATAGCTGGTGGCGCACGTGTTATGCCTCTACGCGCGAGACTCGTGACGTCGCCGGATTTTAATAAAAGAAAAAGAAAAAAACTGAGGCAAACTGTGACCGACGATAAAAAAAAAAAAAAAAACATGAGTCCTCGCGCGTAATAGGAACGTAATGTTATGCCATTGTCGAATAATGAACTATTACGTCTACACGATGCTGTGTGTATAATACGTACATGCTATATGTATCGATATGTATATATATACAGCAGCAGTAGCGTTCGACTCGCGCGCGCATAATGTTCGTGTGTATACCTGTATATATAATACGTGTACGCGCGCGGTCTCGAGCGTCGTCGTCGCGGCTATTATATATATATTATACGCGTCGTCACGCGGCGTGAATGACGCCTCGCGCGGGACGATAAGACTGTTGCGCGCAGGAGAGCTGCCCCCGTCGAGCAACGACCGAACTCGAGCTATATATCAGGGGCATACCCTAGGACACCCAGGACTAGTTTCGCGCTTCCTCCATACTTTTGTGGGTCTCCTATTTGCTCTACTCCTCACTCTCTTTCTCTCTACTCTCCTCTCGCGTGTGTGTGTCTGTGTGTGTGTGTGTGCGCGCGACACTTTGACGATAACAGTGATGATGCGTTCGAGACGCTTTTTCGAATGCCAAGTGTCGAGGCTGCTCCTTTAACTCTCTATACATATATCGTTGCGATTTTACGAACTGGTGCGAATATATAATATATATATATATAAGTGGTTCCGATGACAACTTGCAATCCCAAGTCTCAGCGGCTGGCTGTGTTTATTGCGGCGGCCAAGAGGAGGATATTCTCGGTGAGTCCATTCATTCAGTGTTTCGTTTATCATTCACATAACATTCAGCTGCAGGATTGAATTATAAAAGGTTCGGCGTAATCCGTCCTGTTACCGATGTCTCGGATAGGTACTAAATATAAACCGGAAAAGTGAACAGTTCGAGATATATATATAATAATTGTGTAGGCTACATGATCGAGTTTATTAATAGAATAGCGTTACGTGTGTATAACGCGAGCATCTTCACTAGTTGTGTTTGGTGCGCGTGCGGCTATTCAGGGAAGTTAGTATTATAACGATTGATTACATAAATCTCAGGCTCAAAAATTTTGCCGATGAGTCTTCGTGGCGTTCGTATATTGGTTATTTAATCGAAAGTTTGGTAACCGCTTACTGTTGGTATACAAAAAGTCTGTCAGGTTATCCCGAACCCGTGTAAATAATACTGTATTATTATACCGTGTATATTTTTGGATTCATGAAATTTCCTTTGATAATTAGACCGACATCCGTTCAGCATCACTAGACAACTAATAAGCTTTTCCAATAAATCATTTGAAAAGAGCGTGTTATCTTTTGTATATACAGAAAATTACAGCACAACCGTAACAATTAAATATTTATATTTTTTCCACGAAGTACGAATATCTACGTTCATTGTTTTGTTAGCACGAACCATATTCCAGGCCACAAAAGTCAACACACACACACACACACACACAGTATTCAGAAGCAGTTTCTCCATTTTCCATTTTTCCATTAAAGAACGGTTCACGCATCTCTTACAAACGACTATGTGGTCTCATTGTTGAGCTGGTGTGTGACACACCGAGCGATAATATGTTTGTTTAAATTACGCGTTATGGACGTAATGACGAAACAATGTCGCACGCGCGCGCGCGTGGAAAGCGGAGAGAAAACCACCGCGAAAAGTGAAAAACAATGGAATTGACAAAAGCAGCCGCTACGGCATCGGGATTCGAAAACATCGCCGTAAAAGAAATCTGCTCTGTTATAACACAGCTGAGATGTGCGCTGCTTGTTTGTGTATACATATCGGCTGCATACGACATGTGCCAGTACTTTGCAACTGCAACGAATAACATGCAGACTACCTAATTGCAGACCCCCGACCCATTATATATAGTCCTACTGTGCGCGTAAATAACGTCTTGCGTATATACACCCAAAGATTCGATATGGTAGCTTCCATTCTTAATGATAAAAACGGTGATGGAGGCCACCGCCACGTGACGGACGGCCAAGAGGAGCACAAGCATATATGTACAGCTGTAATGTGGAAATTCACCGGGCAGGTGTGTGTGTGTCCCTTATTTCGCGCGCGAGTTAGCATACTATAACGGCGGCATCTTGTATGTGCACAGGTGAGCTTTGCCGTGAGTTCGGATCCTATCCCCCCTCCCACTCCTCCCTCTCTCCTACTGAACCCTCACGAAAAATTCGTGATGGTCATAATCGCTGTCTCGCGATGGCTCCCCTTGCTTTCACGAGGTGAAAGCTCGTTGCGCGACTGACTCGGTAAACATTTGAACTAGACCATTTTCTGACGCTGTTATAATCACATTTCTCATTGCAACCATTATTCGACCGATTCGTTTAATATTTATTACGAAAAAATTGCAGACTTTTTAAAAGGGTAATGAATTTTGTACTGAAAAGTAAAGTGGGATTTCAAAAATTCTTTTTTTTTTAATTAGATAGGTAATTTAAAATTACTATATTTCAGTTTAATATTTACTACGGTTATATCAACATTTATGTACATAGTAATAATAAAGAAGCTACATTTAGCTTTTCATTTTCTTTATATAACATTTATTGGAAAGGCTACAATGTCTTATTAATGATAATCTATTAATATAATTCAATTTACCTATTGATACATTAAATTTCTGTACAGATGAATTCTAATCAGACAATATGCATATATGGGTATTGTGTATTCGCGTTAATTGTCAAACTTGCACCTGGTTTAATACTATTATAATTGGCTCTCTTAAAAAACATTTCTACTTCCGCGACTTTTTTAAAGTTCGACTTTGCATACTGAAGTTCTCCGTTGTGGATACATTTCCTCATATCCGTGAACAGCGGATTTTATTTCATTTCAATATAATTTGGGTTCCTTCATTGACACGAAATTTAAACACCTTTACTAGCTTTAAAATTAATAAACACTTTAATATTCAATAAGTTTCTTTCGTGTGTACCAAAAACCTTTCCCGGAACCTTTTCAAAATCTATAATTCGGAAGTTGGAAGATCACTTTTTATCAATACTTTCGGTTCAAAAGAGTAGAATTAATAGACACATATTTTACCAGTTCTATACGCTTATTAGTATATTTAAATTGCACTATTATACGTTTCCCGTATATTAAAACCTATAGAAACTTTTATGAATTTAAAAATACCAAAACCATTCAGGAATATTATACGCTTTGAAATTACTTAATAATATTATGCAAGCGCAGACGAATACATTTTTGACTATTTACATCCGCCAGGAATTATATTTTTAAAACATTGTTATTGTTATTCAAAACGTCTTTCTTTTTCAACTCTTTTTACATAATATTACACAGGCATGATCGTCATTCGTGTCGACAATGTAAATAACTGTCTGACTGCTTTCTTTGTCATTTACGTCATCAATTTTAGCGACGTGCTGCAACTATTGTTTTTACGCCGATTCGCAATACCGATAAAGCTTGTTTTAGTCGCGAGAATTTTCGGAAACTTTTGTCGAACTACTCATACGTGAATCCTAAATTCTGTGAAATTACGCATTCGATTACACAAAAACGTTTACACTTAAATCATAAAAGGTGTACGTTCAACTATCTAAGAACTAATAAAAAGAAAACTATTATCGCGTAAAATATATCTAATACCAAACAAAGAACTTCGATCGAATATATACTTCAAAAACTTAGGTAACACATTTCATAATGAAAATCACTTTATTCTTAGAATATACATATAAAATACTTTGAAATAGAATATTACTCTTTGCTTTATAGCTCTTTTAATTATATTCATGTGAAGTAAATATATCAACATTGAACTTACATCTATATTACCTATTGTTAACTATAATGTTATTTTCGTTATGCTATTACATTGTGCTTAAACTTTTTATAAGACATTCATATTCTTTCGTATGAAATTATTTATAGCAAATGAGAATAATTTACTGTTTTCAAAGAAAAGAATATATAGTTTCATAAGAATCATTTAAAGAACTTTTAATATACAAATGTAAGAACAATTTGAATAAAACAGATATATACATATATTTGATTGCATAACTATAACGTAAAATATTTTCTGGTTTTAGAAAAATTGAATGAAAATTATATCATTAAATCTGTCTTTCTACCATAATAATAAGTAAAACTTATAGCGTAAAAAGGACACTTTATTTTCTTAACGCTTTTAGTTCACACATTTTGAAAGTTAAATTTCTAGACATGCTTTACACAGAACACGATTCAAAAAGAAAAGTAATTAACGATTCTGCATTAAATAAAGTCTCTTGCATAATTAAATTTGTTATCAATAAGATTACACGTGCGACTTTTAACAAAAGTAAGGAAATTGTATAATGACAATACTAACATTATTACAAGTGTTAACAACCTTTGGTAGATTTGATAATGTTCGCTTCTTGTTATTTCTTTAATTTGCTCTGTCATTGGATTATTATCAGTTCATTATCGTGTAGATACTATGTCTAGTTGCATTTAAATTTTGTATTTGATAATTAAATAGTATAAACATGTCTAATTCATAGATTATTAGAATATAAAATCTAATATTAAAATATAATAAAGTGCAGACCATTCGAGGTGAAGGAACATGTAACTTAAAAAGTAATATACTCTAGATAAAGTATAAATTGTTTAACCTATAACTATGATGCTTAATGAAATTTAATTCTTCCTATTATGAAATCAAAAGTTAATCTATATCAATATTTGGTTTGTAATAAATGTTATCACTCTAACACTGCATCAATTCACGTATATGGCAACTTCCTTTTAAATGTATATACCTAGATAAAATTAATCTGGAGCTGCGAAGTATAAACGCATAAATTATTGTACCCAATAATTTTAGATTTATTTAAACAGTCCAAACTAAAAGAATTAGTACAGCCAATAAATCACGCGTAAGATTAAGGTTGTATAGGCTATACCATCCAATCCGAAAGTTAGTCAAATTTAAAAATTAAGCTTTTATGATTTGAAAGTATATTTTTTATACAGAGCTATACTAGTATTGAAGATCGGAACCGGTTAAAATTGATTTAAATGTGTTTTAAAGTATTTTCTGACTATATGAAGACTCATTTTACAAACTTTTGGCTGCAAATTTCCCCTTTTTTACCATGTTAATTCTGAATTGTTTCATTTATACCTAATGACATACATTTTTTATCGTTGATACATGTTTAAAGTATAATTAGTTATTGTTATACAAAATTTCAAGTACTTGACATTATTTTTTCCTTAGTTTTTTCACGATTGTATATGAATTTTGGTATTAAATTGATAGATATAGGTATACCTCGCATGTTAAATTGAAATTTATACTTATCAATAACTTTTAAACGAGCTAATCAATCCTTCTAAAATTTTGTGGGTGATCTTGTATTGTTAAAATCTACTTATTTACAAATTTTCAATTGTGTCTCATCATTTCGACTATATAGCCTATACAACCTTAAATGTTACACTCGGCAACGTTCCCCATTTTCATTGTGGCCGTTACATAACCTCTCATACTTTGGCGGGTATTGAGAACCGAGCTAGATAAAAAAAAGTACATCTATTGTAACACGATACAATTTGATACAAAGAGACTTCTTTTGGAAAGTTTCGAATCACGCACTTATATAGACAAATGGTACGCGCTCATTGCATGAATATACGAGCTATAGTATTTGCTTGTTTGCCCTGGATTTGACAAAATTGACAATTCATCGTGTGCGAGAGACTCGCGCGCGCAGATATATCCTCGGAGGCGCCGATCATTTTTATTGTCATTGCCGCCACTCGCCGAACCGCCAAGAACAGCCCAAGCTCGGATTATTCTTTCCCTTTTTTTTTTTATTCATCGTCGTCGTGTACGACGTAGTCCGCCTTGTTTTTCTTTTCACGCATGTGCAGGTGCAACGTACTCATGCGGAGCCCGTGAGTGCGAGAGAGAAAGAGAGGCGACACGCGCCACACTCGATAAGAATAAGGTCACGCGACGTCAATTTTTATTTGCGAATATGCGCCCGACATCGCGCCCGACTGACTTCGCCACAGTATTGTTTATCTTTCTCCCAAGCCGCGTATATATACATATACATATGCGTTTTGTTTCATCCAACAAGGTCAATGGATTCAACGGCCATATATCGCCGCACACACTTTATTTCAATTCCCGAAGCCGCATATTTTCGCGTGCATATACATATATATATCGACGTGCTCCTCTTCTGCCCGCGATTCGCGAACTTTCGACATCACGCGCCAGCCAATTTCTAAAACATATATATATGCGCCCGCGTGCCTGGCATTTTATTTTCTGACCCTTTTCGGGGGCGAGAGGAAAAGCAAAAGAGAAATTTGATTATTCAACTTCGCTCTCTGGACTGCGGGGGGGG
>UELU01145120.1:0-22794 GCA_900490025.1 Megastigmus dorsalis | reverse complement strand
GGGGGGGGGGGGGGGGGGGGGAGGAGGAGGTTCGTTTGAGAAGCTCGATGGAAAAGTCGTGTGGGATGAGTTTTTAATAGCCACTGGCGCTCGTATATTCTGCTTATGTCAGAATCCCAGTTAAATGCAAACCGCTGGAATAACGAAGTTATCGCGGATACGAGTCAAGTCGTGTACTTTGTCGAAAACGACATTATTTTTGTCGCGCAGATAAAAAGTCGCCGGGGAGCTATTTTTTCCTTTTTTTTTTAACGTATTGTTTAGCTTTGGTCTCGGATGTGTATTGTTTGGATATATTTTGAATTGCCTTAAAAAGTTTGTGCAAACATTGTTTATTTAATTCTCTGAGCGATTTGCTGAAGTAAAATAAATTATTATTGTTTACGATATAATTTAAATAATTTCCGTTAAAGATAAAGAAACTCGGTAATTCAATTTGTGGTAAATGTATAAAAGTAAAGTAATATAAAATAATTCATTTAAATGCTTTTGCTATAGGTAGAACAATGAAATTTCTGGTGCAAAAATATAATTTCAAGTTATGTTTGCTCAGTGATTAAAAATCGCACGAAGTAATATTTTGTTTAAACACCTATATACTAAAACGAATATTCAAAACTGAAAAAATCGGCAAAATTTATTTTCAGACTCAAATATATACGTATATAGGTTGGGTTTCCAAAACCAAATGATGTGTATCTATATACCTGAATCACAACGTAAATATCTTGGCGCCAATGCTTAAAATTTGTTGTTTTCTATCGAAAAATCATTGGTCATTAAAGTGTCATAGCCAAAAATAAAAGCTGTGCAATAGGAATAACCATGTAACAATCGAAAAAAAAAAAATCGCACTCGATTAATTCTAAATATTTTTAGATAGAGCCTCTAATCAGTATCTCGAATTCGATACATATAAGAAACGATAACATTTCCAAGGCATCGGCCAAATTAAAAAAAAAAACACATCATCCGTATAGGTGCCGAGACTCCTCGCAGCGAGACCCCAAAGTCAAGTATGTGGAAAGTAAAGCGTGTTATAAGGTTAATTGTGTGTCGACAAAATAAACAAGATGCACTTATCTCCCCACGAGTGTATACATTTCAAAAGCACGCAATAGCTCGACGCTGCCGCGCACACACGGAACAGAAAAACACGCGAACGTGGAAAGAACAAGAAAGGAAAAAGGTTTTTATACACTCGAGGCGCGCGTGTGTGTGTGCGGAGGTGAGGAAACTGCCGAATTTACCGACATGACCGAGCGCATTGTCGCGAGATTAGAGTGAAGAGGTGCCGCTGCTGTTGGGTGTCTCGCATCGCGTCACCGAGCGCAAACTCGATCCCCGGTGTGCCAAGACCAACGGCTTTGCCCGAGGAATTTCAATTACCGCGACGTGGACAATTAAGCGCCGGAGCTTTTATGCCGCGAGGAGTGGGGGGTGTATACGTCACCGGCTCGCGGAACCGCGCGTTAGCGATAAGCGCCGATAAGAGTCTCTCTCTCTCCCGAACGCTACTCCGTGTACGACGCGTCGAGCCATTAAAATCTGCAGCTATATACGCGGGAGCGCTGAGGTTCGTTCGATACCGTGCGATATATATATTTATATGTGTGTGTGTGTGTAATGCGCCTAGAGTGCACTTTTAATGCGCTAGGCTCGTTACTCGACCGATTTCTAATTGCAGGATATTTCGCTCGGTCATTGTATACTATACTACGTAGGAGTACGTATGCATAGCAATTTTTTTTTTTATGGATTTGGTCTGTGATTCAATCAACGACACGTGGTATTTATCGGTTTATGCGTTCTTTTAATAGCACTGGTATATTTCGCTACAGCGGTATTTGTTTATGCAAATGGATACTACGCAAATCTCGAGCTTCTAAAAATGTAAATAAAACAAAATAATACGAATGATTTTATAATTATAACCATTAAGTGTATCACTGACGTGATAATAACTTTGAAAATTATATATACCTGATTTCGTATCGTTACACGTAAACAAAATTATTAAAATAGTATCTATTTGCAATAATAATTAATACGACAAAACTGTCAACTTTTTTTTATTTCGACAGTCTTCGCTGAATTATTCTTTAATTAACTCAATCGTAATTTGATGCTCTCTCAATTAGAGATAATTAAACGAATAAAATTAATCATATTCGTTTAATTAATTTAGAAAAGTAAATTTTATAATATCTTACTACATTACTGTTCTAAATTAAATTAGTTAAAAGTTGTACGCTTTGAGTTCCTTTAGTCCGATTAAATTGGCTAATTATTAAGGTGGACACTTATGCAAATATAATAAATTTTCACTCATTTATAAATGACGCTTTAATTGGAAGCATATATATATATATAACATTGCTGTTTTATTCAAGATTAATATAATTGCCTTGTAGCATGGCTTTATACATATTAATAATACATATTAAACGCCAAGAGCCCGTAATAAAGCGAATAATTAAATTAATAATCTTTCGCAAATGTTTAAATCTCGTTACGGGCATTACCTAATAAATAAAATAATTTTTCATACGTCGCGCCTATTTTTATACAAATCGCACAAGATAAAGTGTAAGGATTATTATTGCCAATCGAATTATTTACTGTAAACCCTGATAAAATCATCGGAACTCGATAAATTTCAAACGTTCGTTAATTGGCTAAATGATGTTTTTTTTCGCATTCGAAAACGAAAAAATTCTTCGCCAAACCGTGCGCGCCTGTTGCTCGGGCGAGCGTAAATGAAAGTGTGCAGCGCGCGTCCAGGAGAGCGGCGTAGGCGTGGCTGATTTACTACAATGCTTCTACACAACTTTCATTTCGAAAATTACACGGAATAAAAATGTTAATGCCTTTAGAAACACAATGGGGACCTGGGGACGGAGGAGGGGGAAATAATCCCTGAGTGTTCACCAGGTAAAAACGTTGGAGCGCGCCTTTATATATATATATATATAAATACATAGTTTACGTGTCGTACAGTGTCGCACGTGCCATGCCTATATATACAGATAAGACAAAGCCTCGTGTACGTATATCTGGCGCAAACAGCCCCAAATTTGTCCGCATTAGGCTTGTAATATTTGTCGTAATAGCTTAATAGTCCCTCGCATTTCTAAAATATTTATTTACCTATATATATACCATTATTCTCCGCGCCGTCCTGGTAGAAATTTAGCCGAGTTAATGACCGAGTTGAAGACTAGCCATTACCGATTATATACGCGAGTTTTTAAGCGAGCTTACCCGTCTAGCAGACGAATAACTCTGTCTATTTCACCACAGTTTTGAAACGCAAACTGGCTAAGGACTCGGCTATTTTAAAATGATACATTTGCTGATTAATTATAATTTATTCCATTTTAAGCTGATATATTGATATCTAATAATATAAATGAATATTATTGGTCACATAAATATACATATTACCATATTTAATTTGATATATTAAACTTAAAAATTTGGCGTTTAATGCATAAAATATTGAGGTTATGCTTAAAAAATATCACAACTCTTTTATTTGTAAGGAAGAATACTACTTAGAATGAAAATAAATATTAAAAATAAATAAATAAACGCCTTTCCTACGATTTTGAGTAGATTGACAACTGCTTAAAATTGAGTTCGTTTGCATACCTATATGTATTTTGCTCAGGTGAGCGAGGCTGCTCACATCAGAGATGTTATACTTAGTATTCTAACCTTTAAATCTACTTGAAATATATAAGTATGTATTATCAAAGTGCAGACTGCGTGCCTCTAACCTCATTATTAAAATAATCTAATTAAATCAATAATTCAAATTTTCTTTTCTATATTTATTTAGTATAGTAAAGTAAACTGTTTATTATTAAAATAAATATACGCGTGTGTCAATTTTTAATTATTTATCTCTACTCTCGACTCTCGAATTTACTTTTGACGTTCAGTCTTGACTGGTCATTACCGAGCATTTGACGATTTGAAACTCTAAATGGTGCCTAGTCGAAACTGGTTAACGGCTGGATATAAAACCAGCCGAACTCGTCAATGCTTTGCGCGACTGGGCGTATTAGTGGCCCAAGCGCTCTCAATTAATACACGATAAGCAAATCGCGCTATAAAGAATCGCACGGAAAAAGAAAAACTGCATCCCATGCTCCGCGAGTTATTTTTATTGAGTCGTTTGCGCGATAAAATTTCCCACTTAATATTAGCGCTTTCAATTAGCGTGTGCGAGAGAATGCAATTAAAATGCAGGAGGGACGCGGTGAGTGTTTACGCACCAATTTGAAGTATAAATAAAAAATAAAGCCCGACAAATTCGCAGTAGTGTATATATCTAATCGATGAACGATATATCGCTATAGAGTAATTCGCACGGGCCTCGGTAAATATATATAATGTACACATAAACCCAACGGAATACATAATCTTGCGCTCGGTAATCGGACTCGAGATTAAAAAAAATGTTTGTATCGGTTGTTATGCCACTCATTTTTAATCGGTTGCTAATTGATACTCTACAGCTTACCCAACTAAATAGTTTTCTATATATACACACAGTATGAACTTATAGTTTTATGACAATCGCGCACAACATCAGCTAACGCCCCGCAAAATATTTACCACGGCTAATTGCACTGTTGTTGGCGTCAAAGGAAAGTCCAGGCCGCTCATCATACTTAAAAAGCCATGACCAAGTATACCAAAAACCAAAACATGTTTGTTTATTATATATCCGGTGCGTGAATCGTCGATATTTATGTATATATACGGTAGTTCGTTAAAAATGTACAACGAAAAAAAAAAGAATATTAGGACAGATAATGGGTGGATATAACCATTTGGAATTAAATCGGCGCAGCATTGTTTTCGTGCTCGAAGCAATGCATCATCATCGGCCAAATATGACGGCATTTATTTTCCAATTAAAAGGGGTCCTTAATAGCCGATGAGTAAAAGGCGAATCGCCCGGAAAGCGGTTATATATCGGGTTATACGGTATCCATATATATATATATAAACGAAAGCCACATTCCTAAGGGTTCCGCCCTTCCCTCGGTCTTTTCGAGTCCATATAGCAGACGCCCCGGGATTATCACATTATGGCTACAATTAATGACGTCAGAGCGAGAGTTTGTCGTCGGTGCGGGCGCATGCGCCAGCAGCTTGTCCCTCTCTGCAGCGCGCTGTTTGTTTTTCGAGAGAAAGATACTTGTTACTCTGAGTGGAGTCGATGCTTTCTCTCACCCTTCTCTCCCTGCACAACATGTCCACTCATTGTTGTTCTCGCAAATGCGTCGAGATCCACTGCAGCGGCAGCAATAGTCCGAGCTCATCCCCGTTTCATATAGGTGTTTGGGTATTTATGTCCGTTTATAAGTATATCTCCAGGAATTCCTGACGCGTCATCGCGTCCGAGAGAGAGAGAGAGAGAGAGAGAGAGGGACGACCGCGGAGAGTCCGCAATTACCACAGTTAAAGACCCTCTCCCGTGTGTTGTCTCGCGCAGCTCTCCTGCACTAACGCCGTCGCCGCGCATCTCTCCTCTCTCCTGCACACCGCGGACGGTCGCCAGCGCGCGTGTCCGATTCGTTTTGAAAAAGCCCGCCGCCGCCGCCGCTATTTCGTCCCGATGATGCGCACAGCCAGCAGTCGAGCACATCCTATATACACAGCAGACACACACACACACACACCCACGTGTGCGTCACGCGTATATAGGAGAAGCCGCGAGGCGAAAACAACTTTATTGGGCTTCTGCCATTTCGCGGAATCGGCCGAGGCTTCAACTTCCCCTCGATTCTCTCTCCTGCGGTGTGTGTGTGCGGCACTGGCTTTATGGCTCATTCTCTTCTCTCTCCCTCTCTCACTCCTCCTTTCCAATTCGATTTTTCCACGTAGGATTATCTTTCATTCGCTAGAAGCGCGCCGATGACTCCGTGTGGTGTGTGCGCGCGCGGGCAGTGCAGGCCGGATAGCTGTTGCACGTTTCACCGGAGACGGAGAGTGACTCTACCCCTCGGTATATATAGAACGACTTTGTTATGTTTACGAGAAATCGAGGCTTACGAGACCGGCCCCGCGCCGCCCATTGAGTTTTTTCCCGCTAGTCAATAAGTATGCAATGGGTTTCGTATTAATTTCGCCTTGTCCTCGTATAACCGCGTGATAAAAAAGCACTATTTTTACACCGATGAATGCATTGTTTTTCGCGCCGGGATGCACGACTTAGAACGTATTGTTGCGAATCGCCCGACGTTATATATGCGAGAGGGGGGGGGGGGGGGGGAGGGGGGAAATGCGAGAGCGCGAAAATTCGATCCCTTGCTGCTGCCACACAGTTCTCATGAACGTCAACTGTGTTTTTGCGAGGTGTCGAGGAAAAAAAAAAGAAAACGAGTTGCGATCGTTGTACACGTCGTAATGAAAGCGCGTGTGTTATTTCAATTGTTTTTTTTTTCTTTTTAATAAGTGACACCAAAATATGTAGTTATTTGAAAATGAGAGAAAGAGGGAGAGAAAAAATAAAAACAGGGTATTTACTGCGATGCAGCTCTGATGCCTGTGAAAACAAAAATATTTTGGTAAACATTGATTCATCTTTCGATATGTATTTTTCATTTTTCGATCTCGCTCGTGCGCCTCTCAGATCTACTTCCATATATGTTTTGACATATACATATTAGTATATCAACTCATTCTGATCAATCAACTATAGTTTCTAACTATATAATACTATTCTCTATTTATTCTGTAAATAAATTTTTATTCCGTCTTAAAGGAAATTTCGGGAAAAAACCCGTTATACTATATTTAAAAGTTAAAACAATATTTAAAAAATAAGTATCAGTTTACAGATTTTATCTTAAAAAAATGTTTTTCTTCAAGAAGGTATAGTTTTCGTTTTTTGGGTTAAAAGAAACAAACATTATTATTTTTTTACGCAAAAGTTACGTATTTACGTGAAAAACTTTCTTTCCTCCATATATGCCATGCGTCACTCGAACTGCGCATCACAGTATTATTACCGGTAAATTTTTTTTCCTTACCGCGTATACTTGTAACACTTAATCTTGCGAATTGTCAAACAATAACGTGTTGATTTCGCCGCTGATCATCCGCGGCTTTTTAAAGCCCCAATCAAAAGTAAAAGCGCGGCAGTAACGGAGCACAAAAATAAAGCCGACGCACTAACGACATGCGTGCACGCGTTGGTTGTTGCAGGCCATGCGTTGTCATAAAAACCTCTCTCTTTCTCTCTCTCTTTTACCGGTAAAAAAGGGCAGAAAAAAGAATCATCAAGTCCCCCATGAAAAACAAAAACATCGTTATCATTAACCTAAAAAAATAACGACGCATTAAAAGCGTGAGGCGGCGGCTCTGACGTCAGAAATGGCTCCGAGTGTGCACATATTCGCGGCGCGCACGAGTTTCAGTTTTGGGGTGAGGACGTATGTCTACAATAAAAAGAAGAAGTCTTTGAATGCTATCAAGAATAAGTTTGGAGTGCAAAGGTGGACACGCGCTTGACAAGCCGCTTGCACATGTATGCGTTCCATATAATTTTCAAATAAGTTTTCAAATTGTTTTCTGCCCGATGGTGTGTCATGCAGACTGACAACCGAGAAACTTTAAATTCAAATGTAAGTGGTCTTTTTTCGTTCCGCCGATCCATTTCTCGCTCATTTTTTTATTTTTTTCCTCGCCGCTCACTCGCAATCCTGGCATCCTCTGCGGTACCAAATATCGATTAATACGGTAAATTTTACTTCGACTCGTTTTGAAAAACAAGAGTATAGATTTACAACGTGAATAATGTTCGAGCGCATCCTGGCCATATCGGCATTCATTTAGTTCAAAACTGGAAAAACACGATGGCATTTTTGAAAGAAGGGTATATCAAATGTCACGCGCTACACGTGTGCGTATATATCATTTTTACAAATGTCTCCGAAGCGAGCGTGTGAAATGTATGTGAGCACCGTTGCACGTTTACAAAAAGCAATATTTAAAACTGCCTAAATACGTAGAAGAGGCAATCGCACTATTGACTTGCATAACGATAATTGGCAACCTCCGCGGCGCAGGTTTGTACTGATTAATTCCTGGAAATGTTGCAGTAGTAGTATGCGAAATGCAGCTAAAGGATAATATAGACGCGTAGGTTGGCATATATATATATGTATATAATACAAGTACGTCATTTTTATCATCTACAATAGTAGTTCTATGGAGGGATGCTGGTTGGTGGTGCGTGTATATACATGATATTTTCGCATGCATATTATACGTTCGTGTAAAGCAGCGTTATAGGAAAACGCCCATTACTGATACACACTGTTATACGGTGTATAATGCTTCGACTGCGTCGCCCTTATACATCGTGCGTATACAGCGAGTGGGTGTAGCCCGGAGATCGCAATTTTTAAACTTGCGTGAGAAATTATATGAAAGTGATTCTCGTCTTGTTCACAGTCCATTGATCCCTTCCGAGATACATCGACTCTGATAAATTTTTTTTCATCATATATTAACCCTTTTATATCCTGTATGATCCATTGACATAGATGAGAATAATTTTGATTTTGTTTTTGTAATAAACAAATCTGAATTCATGTTAAAATAAGCTCTACAGAGTTCGTATATAACTATATGTTTAATTCCTATATCTTCGATAATCGTTCTAAGAATGTCCTCACAAATTTTACTGTCATTTTCAAGAAATGCGAGCCTCTTCCGCACACCTCCCATTATTTTAAATAAGTCTAGGTAACCAAAGCGAGCCTTTTATACACGTAGAAAAAGCGTCGCTCGAAACTCGTTACTCCTCTCCGAGCTTTTTCACGTAATCAAATCCACGCACCGCGTACTTTTTCATTAGCCTAATTTTCCCTCAACGTATATAAAGGTCTCTCTCTCTCTCTCTCTGTCGCAACATGGAGCGTCCGCATACGTGCACGTATACACGCGCGGGGAGACACGCCGACACGCCCGGGCACAGGTGTACATGCCATGGGATAACAAAAAAAAAAAAGAAGTTAACGACGGCACGACGGCACGACGACGCCGCATAGCAGAAGCAGCGCATCGCGAGAGAAAATTAGTAGCCAAGCCATGCGCGCTACGCATTTCGGGACCCTGATATGTACGTGTGTGTCCACACGTATACACGTCGTTTTGGAGCACAAGAGAGTAGCCGCTGCATCTCTCCCCCTGCGGGTTCGTGTGGCGCAGCAGCCTTTCCTCGAAAATACATCAAATGCTGCACGACCACAGAGAGAGAGAGAGAGAGAGAGAGAGTCGTGTGCCTAACCATAGCGAAAGGATCGGAAGCGCGCCGCTGCAGGAGAAGAAAAGGAGGAAGCGAAGGAAGGGCGAAAAACACAAGGCGTGCAACACGTATATATATACATCTACGTGCACAGCGCACATGTATAAGCGTACGCGCGCAAAAGGGCCGAGTAGGGGAAGGGACTCGAGCTGAGTGGAGGGGTATATTGGCATCGGAGTTGGGGAACACGAGAGAGAGAGAGCGAGAGAGAGAGAGGGGCGAGCTTCGGTCCTTGCTCCCTTTCGAGGGAGGACGAGACTCGCGCGCCTTCCCGATCTGTGCATATGTGTGTGTATATACATCCTATGCAGGGATGTGTGTATAGACGAAGGACTCGCCATGCTTATAGACACGGGAGAGAAGACATAGGGCCGGGACCTTAGTCTACGCTGTGGTTGGCGCTAGGATATAGCGCCCGATGTCTGGCGCGAGAGTGCGACTTACGAGCCGATCCTACAATATATATACATGCGCTGTGCAAAAACTCCTTGCGTGCGCCCTCACCGTTAGTATATACAGCACTATAGATAACAGGGAAATCTACCTATATGTCGTATCGATTTTTGGCTGGATGGGCGAATGATGCTTTCTCGGTAACAGTCTCGCGATGATTCGCTCATCCTTTACTGTTGACCGAATGATCTACCGCCTATTGGAATTTGTGCAATTTGTTTTCGTCCACACGCGATTCGATCATTGCCAGATGACTAACAATTTCGCGAAATACTTATAGGCGCGCGCGGACGCGCTTGCCTTATCGAATTACGCGATTAGAGATTCTATCGTTACAGGCAATATTTCTGTATCGCTATACAGCATCGCGATTGATAATTCTATTATCAGACGATTGGTATTTATTATACTAAATACTGCCGGTAGAAGTAAATAAATGACGAATCGATTTGCAGTCGTTATGTTACGTAATTTTCATGTATATATATGCATGCATGTGTAAACAACTAAATTGATTAACTGAGAAAAAAAACGATTAGCTGGAGATTTATTTGTTGAGTATATATACAAGTGAAGAATTTGGGCAAAACTTGAAAAAAAAATTCTTCACTTTTGAAAAGACGGTTATACACTTCATTATAGATGTATTTATGCAGAAAGCCCAAACTCTTGCGGATGTGTGCAAAATGATCGGCAAATTATACAATATTGAAATACACATATTATGCAATGTTGAATCTCCCAGATTGTGTATATTAGTTTATTTTATGATTATTTGAAAACAGTCTAAAATTAGAATGTTTCTGCGAATGTTTTAAAATCTTTCTTAAAATAGGTTTTTCCGTTTGTCCTATATGCAAATCTGCAATCTCATTTATACTAAAAATATGGCGTGGCGTAACATTTTTCAACGTCAATTATCTACTTCTGTTAATTAGAGATTTTCCAACTATTTGTCATATTATAAGTTTTATTTTCTATTTCTTCTTATCCTACAAAAATAAGCAATTATTCACTTAATAATTATTCCGAAAGCCAAACAGATGATGTCAAAACGACATTGTCATACTAGTCGCAAAGTTTGTTTTCAAATTAATCTTCCAATCGTATATCGCTAATAAACAAAATTCACGTCGCTCAACTACACCGCGGAATGTACACACACAGATCTTTGGAAATGCATTTATTCTATTTTGATAAGAGGCCGTGTATAACGCTACTCCCGTCTTTGTTTATAGTCTTTATCAATGATTGATGCGTTAAAAATTGAATTTATATCGTTACGTGTCAAATGTGTATTATTAACGACAAAAGTTCAGGCGCAAAAAACATGTGTCTGTCATTATAATAAGCGGCCGCGGAGTAAAGGCGAGTCGACGCCGCTCATGGTCGATAATCCTCCTCTTCGAAACAAACAACATAAACAAAAACATAATCAGTACGGCCGCCTGCACATCCGTGTAGACTTTGACCGTCATCTATATAAGTATACCGCGTTCGGCGCAGCAAGACTTTGACTTCCTCTCGCCTCCGACTTTTATCGTTGAATAACATTCATCCTGTCCGTGTAAACAGCTTGTGTTTGGAGTATGTCAAAGTGAAGGAGCACATAATTGAATTATTTATTAAAAGTTTCCACTCTCTAACTGTACATTATTATTGTTTTCAATCGGAGTCTTTCTCCGGTTCGAAATATCGTACCCGCATGGAAAAAGTCTGTAATTTACAGGTCAACTAATCTATAAAAAAATAAACTTAAAAAAAAGTTGTGACTTACAAATTACTTCCATAAGTTTCATAAGCAGCTATTTAAAAAACTGATTAAGCGTTATTTTTCCGAAAACCTCGTAAACAAAAGTTTCGTAAACAAACAGCACAACTATGCGTTTATATTTTTCTAACCAAAAAGTTTCGTCGTATAAACAAATCGCTAATTGGAAAACCAGCTTGACTGCAAAAAAAGAAAAAAAAAACAGAAATCGAGAATCCAGTCGCAACGAGATCATCCCCGTGAAACAAGTCCGTAAGAGCCTCTGAAATGCACGAACTCGCGCGCTTTCCAAGTTTGCAGCAGCAGCAGCAGCACACAGCGGCAGCACACAGCAGCAACAGCGGCAGCAGCAGCAGCGGCGGCGGCGGCTCTACTCCAGTAGGAAGAAATTCGAAGCGGAGTAGGAGGAGGATGACGACGACGACTACGACGACGACAGCAGTGGCGGCGGCATCAGCGGTTGGAGGGGAGAACGTCGACCTGGTGGGGGGTAAAAACGCGCTGGCGTACTCTCGAAGCTGCTCCCCTTCTCCGTCCCCCCCCCCCTCACGCCGCCCCCGGAGCAGAGCAGGCGCTTGTAGAGCTGGGGCGCCGTAGACTACTACTATACTACTACTACTACTACTGGCTGCGCGCATACTACGTAGTACGGGGAACCGCCGAGTGCTGTGGGCCGCCGCTCGTCGGCCGCCGCGTAGTGGTGGGGGTAGTCGAGGGCGAAAGCGCGGGCTCCGAGCCGAGAATGCGAACGCGAGCCCGCGAGGCAGTTCAGTAAGCGAACGGCTCTCCGAGGCCCCGGACACGGTGTTTTGTTTACTCTCTGGCAAACACTCATTTGCAAGAGACCTCCTAATATAATAATATACACAACAGACTCGCTTCGTTTTTACAGCACTTGTATATCGTATAAAACAATCACCCAGTATATATACACAAACACGTACACACAACTTTCACTCAACAATATTTCGCTCCCGTTCTCGTTTTGACTTTTTTACTGCTACCGCTCTCTGCGAATCGACCAACATCTCGTGTGCACCACACACATCGACTTTCGTGAGCGCCCAGCGTACAAACACAACCAACCACCATCCACGAGACGACGCGAGTTCGACCCGACGATTCTTCCAAGTTCTGCATACAACCCTTCGACATTATTCGCCGATGCACATCAGACCTTCTGGACTCTCTATATCTCAAAAAAAAAACCAAACTAAAAGCAACAAATCGTAAACAAAACCGACAAGTTGGAGAAAAAAAAAATAAAACCCAAGTCGATCGAGGAAACAGACACACCGAGTTCGTAGATTGGGCTCTACAAGTATTTGAACGAAGGCAAAGTTAAGACACACAGACACGCGCGTGCAGATTATCAACGTGAAGAGAATAGAAAAATCTCAGTGGCTGAACGAAATAAGAGAATAGCTGCAACCATCAACCAGCGATCTGCTCTCCTCGTGTAACCGACGACACCGAGCCTCTCCGGAGATCGGAAAACTGGATGCTGGAAGGAGCGCCGAAGTGTCGCCGCGAGGCAGCAGCAGCAACAGCAGCAGCAGCCATCGCCTGCTCGCTTGATTTCGTTCGGCTCAGTGTGGCTAGCAGCAGTCAAGCTGGATTCCAACAAGCAGTACGTGTCGCGATTACATCGCGGCTACCGGAGGCTTAAGAAATTATTCAAGGTAAGGGCCGAAGCATCCTGTAGTTTTTCTCTTTTTTCCCCCCTTTTTATTCGACCACTGTGTCCTTTTTCGCGTTTCTAATTGCCTTAGCGGTACAGTTCGGGTTCTCGCTGCGAGGTCTGCAAAAGTGCATGTGCGCCTCGCGGGGGCCAGGCTTTGCGCGTGTTTTTGTTGTTCGGCGGTCGTCCGTGTCCGCGATAATCCCAGTCTTTGCGTCAACAACTCTCTCAGGGGGGGTTTGTTGTATTTTTAATTGGAATATAATCGTCGGAGAAGCGAGAGCGAGGAGTCGATCGTTGGCGTTTCGCGCAGTTTTTCGATTGTTCAACTGGCGTTATTGATCCGCCAATGACGTCTATAGCGCTCGGCTCCTCGTCGTACTCTCACACTTTTCCACACAGGCATAGTTATAGGGTAACATAGTTTACAATTGCTAAACAATTGTTATTCATTGCTTCGGTCGCGACTCGTTGCGTTATCAGTGCCTCGCGCGCATCGTATAACTCTCTCTCTGTCTCTCTCTCTGAGTGTGTGCGCGTCCGCCCGTCTGTTTACCGCAGCGTCACATTGCGCCACTTAAAATTCCGACTCGTCAGTACCCTATAGCATAGTGTATTATAATCGCTCGCGCGCGCGTGTGTGTGTGCAGTGTTTGTGTGGAGCTGTGCTGCTAAAGGCTTTAACGCCTCGCAAAACACAGAGCGCGACCGAGCGAAGGTTGTAACGGCAATGCCAGACCTGCTATATACACACACACGCACACATGCACTGACTACTACGACGACGACGACGCCGCTGCGCTGCTGCAGCGTATAAACACACAATTACATAATCGTGGCTCGAAAACATTGCTTTTATTGCTCGAGCAGCAGCAGCAGCAGCAACACCACGAAGAGAGATAGATATAGAGATAAAAAATGAGATTTCTGCCTCCCGCGCAGCAGTATATACCGAGGATTTTCGCTTTAAAGAGGAAGGGAAAGGGAAAGAGGGAGAGAGACGAACTACGTCTGTCTGCCTGGTGGAAACGAGGCCAATGCTCGCTTCGGCCAAGTAAAGAGAGCGAGGGGAAAAGGGAGCGTGCAGAGCGACGTCGCGCCGAGGGCAGCAGAAGAGAGAGAGAGAGAGAGAGAGAGAGAGAGAGAGAGAGAGAGAGAACGAGAAATGCGGGCGTGTACACCGACGGTTAAAGATTCGAAAATCCGTACGTTGAATCCACGGCGGCGGTGGCGGCGGCAGCCGTTGGCTTCCGCGTGGTTTCGCCGAGAGAGAGAAGAGCCTGCAGGCGTCCAGAGAGAAGACCTCGGCGGCCGCGCCTCTTCCTCGACTCTCATCCTCTCTCCTGCTTTGGCGCGCGCGCAACGATCGAGCCGCGTCCCTTTACCTGCTTTCTCTCTCTTTTTCGCTCTCTCTCTCTCTCTCTCTCTCTCTCTCCCCGGCGGTCCGTGAGCGCCCAAGATGCTCCGAGCGAGTATAGCGCCAAGGTGCAAAAAGGAAGCCCGCGGCGGCTCGAGAGCCGAAAAAAAACATCGGCTCTCGTATATACCAGTCTGAGAGAGAGAGAGAGAGAGAGAGAGAGAGAGACAGATAACTTTGCTCCGTTCGCTCGAGCGATCTTTGATCTTTCCATCAGCGGCGGATCACGTGAGTCCCGCGTGACTTGTACGATTACATATATACCGCCAATCGACAGAGACGTTATGTGCGTATCACTTATACGCGGGGACCGCGTGTGTGCCAGACGAGAGAGCGAGTGAGAGAATCGCGAGAAAGAAAAAGGAGCAGAGAGCCGAGGAGGAGCGCGCGACAATAACAACAACACGCTGCGAGCCCAGATATCTCACACTCTCTCTCTCTCTCTCTCTCTCTCTCTCTTGGATAAAGTACTCGATTCGAGTGCGTGTAATGCATCTCCCGCAGCGGTCGCGAGCTATACTCCTTCTCTCCTTCTTATCCGCGATGCATACGTGTATATATAAAAGACGGGATAGAATCCGCGTGCGTTGCGGAAAATTGCGCGAACTCGCGCAAGCGTGTAACGCCGTTATATAGATCCGATGCTACGCGTCTCGCGGTGCAGCGGCGTCGGACTTTCGCGGCCTCTATCGCTCTATATACATACGTACATATATAGCATAATGCAAACAGCTAGCGGAGCTGCGCAGTTGTAACGTCGCGTAGTCGTTGTCGCGGATTCGCGCGTTAGTATCGCATAGGTTGCATCGCGAGAGGGACTCGATGATTACGGATCGGCTACGTTGCACGTTATAGTTGCGGAGCGCGGCTGCACCGCCGCCCGAGAGTTCAAGAGCTGCGCGACGGTGTAAACAAGCGCCTGTGCGTGACGCAGTTCCCTGTAAATCCGTAGAACAACAACGACGACGTAATATACGGGGAGGGTGAGGACGATATAGCTAGCGACGATCGATGGGCTCCTCTTTAGCGGAGGTAAGTTGCGAATTCTTACGCGATACGGTGGTAGCCTGCAGTTTACGTGTCCGTGAAATTTTCTAATTGCATCGGGAACTGTGCATCGATCGAGAGAGTGCAAACAAGCGCTATACGTATGTACAGGAAAAAGGCGCGAGGAAGGGCAGTACGAACGCAGACTCGCCTGGCGCTGCTATGGCCTTCCAGTTTTCTCTGGTTATAAACTGATGCTGATGCTGTTGCTGCTGCACGAGAATCGCGCGTGAAATCGAAAACATGTTTTGCTGAATGGATAGAAAGAGAGAGAGAGAGAGCACGTGCACTCTCTTACAGCCGTGAAGATACAAATATGTTGACGCTCGGTGGATCTGTGTGATGCCGTTCCGTCGACTGATAGCGTATACGCGAGAGAACGAGAAATTTTCCTAGTTCAGAGCCGTCGTAATCGTCAATCACGCTTCCGATCGCCGACTGATTGGGAAATCTCCCATAGCGGCCGAGCCGCGCGCGCGAGGCTATCTCTCTTTTGTTTACTAGTGCGTTTTTCATTCATGGATTACGACTCGGACTCGGCTCGCTAGCTCGCTCGCTCGCACGCCGGCGCTATGTGCACGTATACACAGAGAGCGCAGAGCGCGCCAAACTTTCCCACGAACTTTTTTTACCTCCCTCCCTCTCTCTCCCTCTCTCGCAGTCGCGAAGCCGCCGAGCGTCGCATTCCGAAGGAAAATTTTTTTCTCTTCCTGTCCCCGATTATCGTTGCGACCGTCGTCGCCGCCGCCGCCGCCGCCTTTGATTTTCTCGGGCTACGGGGCTGTGTCGGTTGTTTGCGTGTGGCCTTTTTTTTCTCGGTATTCGAAAACAAGATACGCATTTTTTTTTTTTTCTTGTGAACCAGCTATCGGGTATAGTGTCAAGTGCGAGACCCTTGAGTCGAGTGTGTGGCTCTCGGTAACATTTATATTCGAAATTCATTTATTTATTTATCCGTTTCGAGTTTTGGGATAAGAAGTAGCTTTTTGGCTACGGATTAAGTATGTATTAGCTCGAATTTTTGTTGAAGAGAAGCGCGTGGACAGGCGTCGCTCTCGAGCATTTGAAAATATCAAGTTTTAAAGTAAACTGTCGCACCAACTTTATACGCGTTAACAAGAGAGAAAGAGACTGGCGAAAAAAGATATATATATATATAATAACGCAAGACAATGCGTGACGAGGCAAAGGAAAAATCGCTTATCGCGAATTAAAAAATCCGGGGCAGAGCGGGGGAGAGAGCGTTTTTCCGGACAGACGCGACGCGCACTCACTGTTTTGATATGTCCCCAGGCGCTTTAAAGATTTAAATGTCAACGACCTTAAGCTCGCGGGGCGTCGCTCTCTCGCTCAGCTCCCTCCCTATCTCGTTCTCTCGTTCTCTCTCTGTCGCACTCGAGACAACAAACATTTTGCCCATTCTTTCCTTCTCTCTCTCACTCGTGCAGCGTCCGCCGAATTTCCTCCGTGGAGCAGAAGGGGCAAAGAGAGGGACGGAGGGGGAAAACTCGCTCACGCATACTTGCGTACATACGCATACATGTATGTGTGTGCGTTCGCACACAGCGAGATTCGCGCGTCCAAGATGGGGCGGCAGACACACACACACACACACACACACACACACGTATAGGGTGAGGAGTGTCGGTGGTGGGGATCGGAGCTGCACAGGTTCGATCACACATGCGCAAATAAAGCGCATTTTCGCGCGCTTCTACGCTTATGGAGGGGCGTCGAGGACCGGGAAAATATTCATGGCATTGCCACACATACGCGCGTGCACACGGTCTTCTTCTCTTCTTTTTTTTCTTTTTTTTTTCCTTTCTTTCCTCCGTTTTTAAAGGCCAAAGTGTGCAGGGAGGAATGTTGTATATAGAAGTGAGAGAGAGATGAGAGAGACAGACCCATATCCCCCACCTTGCATACAGTGGAAAATTGTAATTCGACATCTCTCCGGATGCAAGTCAGCCGTTACACTATACATACAGTGCCGCCGCGGGCACACGAGAAGGAGAGAGAGAGAGAGCAGCTCGACATTCCAACGGGTATTTCTAATTTTAGACTCGCGCTTGTCTCTCTCTCTCTCTCTCTCTCGCTCTGCAGAGTAGCAGCGCTCCGAGATCCACAGTGTGTATGCGTGTATCGGTGTATCCTATCCCTACTCTCCCTCTCTCTCTCTACTCTACCTTGGCTCGCTGGCTGGGGAGCGCGCGCGTCTTCTCTCCCTCTCTCTTTCGCGAGAGCGTCCCTTTTTCTTGCCCTTTCTCTCTCTCTCTCTAGCATCGCACGGAGGAAGGGACTCGGTTTTATTTTCCTTGAGGGAGAGGGAGAGAGAGACGGCGTCGGGCAAATCCTTCGCATCGATGTGCCGCATACCTCGGCTGGCGGTGGCTCTCTCTCTCTCTCGTCCTCTTGGAAATTTGCATTCCTTCCAATACGAGTGACGAGGAAAACGCTACGCATTCTCAATTGCAACTTGTTTACCGCGTTTCGCGTCGATTATTATAGGAATCATATTTTTAGTAATTGGATGACAGCATCGTGGGCCTCTCGTCAGAAGTGAGCGAGAGAGAGAGAGAGAGAGAGAGAGACAATACAGCTATACGGAGTCGCGCGCAAACGGATTGAACGTGAGTCACACGCCTCGTGATTCACGCTCATATGCCCTTTTTTACCATCTCCATGCTCTCTCATTCCCATACAGTATATCGCGACATTGTATCGAGATTAATCATCGCCGCATTCCACGATTCCCACACCGCGAGTCTCTCCCTCTCTCTTACTCTCTCTCTCTCTCGAGTTTTTGCTATTTTGTTTACCAATACGCATTCGTGACGATCCGCTGCAGCTTGCCGCGTTTCACCGCAGAGGGCGCCAGTGTACGGTTGCACGTACAGTATGCACACGACCACGAGGCAATCGTCGTACGGAGAAAATCCATTAGCGTCTTTTACCTTCTCAGCTTTTCGAATTCAACGAGGATACGGTACTTTAACGAATAAAGAGAATAAGCTTATAGAGAGAAACGTTTTGTGTAATGCGTGGAGCACTGGACACGGGGTAAATTAGGACTAGGAAAAAGGAGGCGCTCGCATAACAGCGGAGCGTATCTTTAATGCATGAGCGAGTCGGATACCCATACGCGCACACGCGGCGATAGAGAGTCGAAATTTTGAATTTTAAATCTCCTCGCCATTATAGAATCATGGCTTTTTCTATATTGGTGTAACGCACGCACACGGTTAACATCGATCATTAGCGCGTAAACGATCAGGTATATGCACCCTTTGCCCCAAGTAGACGCATCCACAATTGACGATCCCTCGCGTGTAAAGAGCAGCATGAACATTTGTCCACTCATATGCAAGAAAATCGGGGGGGTACATACGATACATGGGAAGCGAATGGCTCGCTGGTCTAGGCGCGTCTGCGAAAAATCACTCGTCGACGCACCTCAGGCTTATAGAAGCGGCGGCAGCCGTCGCCACGCGAAAAGTTTATTTGCGTCGAGCGCAGCGTATGTAGTCCGGGGCAAGGCATAAGAGCGTCTGAGCCGCGGAGCGTTCGGATTTAGAACCCCCTCCGGAGAAGAGAGTGAGAGTGAGTCGCGAGAGAGCTCGTCCCGAGAGTTTCAGCGTCTGCGTATGCAAAACATTTCATTCACGAGTCGAATAATCTTCGACCTTTGATTCGGGAGCAAGAGAGCAAGAGAGCAAGAGAGAGAGAGAGAGAGAGAGGCTGACGAACGCCGTGCGCCGAGTTATAATTGAAGTCGTCGGGCCTCCCCACCCATGAGCGACTTTTGCCTACTCTCTCTCGAGCGCTTGCTGTAATAATTTACACCCTCAGACAGTGTCTCGTCGACACCCTTCGTTGACTCTCTCTCTCTCTCTATCTCTATCTCTCTGTACTTCTCAGACAGAAATAAACGAATGGGAAGCGATATAATGCATTATTTAGTCGAATTGCGTTTATTTAGCTCTTCGTCGCCCCCCAATGCGACCTGATACCAATTTTTGCAGCCTATATATCAGATGTACGACGAGATGTTTATGACGTAGTATATATACGAGGAGCAGCAAAAAAGAAAGAAGAAAAAAAAAGAGAAGAAAATAACCGCGTGTGAACCTGTTCGGCTTATGTATACGAATTCCAGAGCTAAATACCTTGTAATCGAGATTCTGAGTCGGGATAACGAAGTTGAAGGACCGGTGAGAAGATGGAGTATAATAAGTAGGAGGTCGAGTGTCGGGGCAGGAAGAGAAGAAGAAAGTGATCGATTCATCGCCTCTCTTCGGAGAAGCTGTTCCTCGGAATAGAAGTCGAAGGGGCCAGCTAGCGACATTTGTCTACCACATTTTTCCAGGCAACTGCAACATACAGATATATACAGTATGAGTCCATTTTAAAGGAAATATCCCCGTCGAGCAGACTGAAATCCACATTCCACACGATGGGATCTCCGACTTCTTTGGATCAGCTGACTCCCGCGATGGAAGGGCATCAGTCGGGCCTCCCTCTTCGGCTCAATCTTCATCGAGTCTCTTCCTTTTTTGTCTTTCCACTTCTCTTTCTCTCGCTCGGCATGCGAGAACCGCCCATTTCGAAAAATCGACGCGTGCACGTGTGTGAGTGTGTCGGCGGCGGCGGCGGCGGCGGCGGCGGCGGCTCCACCTTGAAAAGGAATTCGAAACTTCGGGGCCCGTGGGCCGCCGCCAGTCGAGATCCCACACTGCGATCCCACGTGAAGTCGAGTATAAAACGAGAATGAGGCGGCAGCAGCCGAGAGAGAGTGGAGAAGAAAAAAAGAAAGACGAAAGACGAAAGACCAACGGCGGCGGCGGCAAGCGAGATTGGAGGAAAAGATGAGAGAGAGAGAGAGAGAGAGAGAGAGAGCTGGAAGATTGTTGAATAAAAGAAGAAGAAGTCGGAGCGACTAAAAAAGGAGAGTATGTCGCGCGCTGCACCGGCCGCGGAGCTGATGACGAAAAGGAGAAGAAAAAAAGAGCTCGCCGAGGAATTCCGAGGAAACGAGGAGGAGAGGGAGAAAACGTGAGAACTGGCGCTCTTCCGTGCACCTTGAATACATCCTCTCCGTTCTCCTCTCTCTCTCTCTCTCTCTCTCTCTCTCTCTCTCTCTCTCTCTCCGTATAAATACGAGGAGGCGCCCCTCGTGCTATGGTGGTGGTGTGCCGGGGTCGCGCCCCTGCGTCTTTCCAGCTCATTCCCATGCCTCTTTCTCTCTCGCTCTCGAGATATATCTGTTGCGAGCCTCTCGCTCTCTCCCAGGTGTTAAGTGGGCCCGCATCGAAAACGCGCGGGAAGAGCGAAAGGTCGCCTCCTCTCTGCTGCACGCATGAATGGAAGATAGAGAGAGAGAGAGAGGGGCGAAATAGAAGGAATTTGGCGCTCGCTCGACAAAATTGATCGATCGATCGCTCGCTTGCCTACGATACGATGTAAACATCGCGCTCTGGTTTTTTGCCCCCGCCAATTCATTTGCTATACACGCACACACACACACGCACAGACACAGCCGAGAGACAGAGAGAGAGAGAGAGAGTAATCGGCCCTGGCACGTCCAGCGCTTAGCATTCATCAATTTTTTATCCTGCCCCCCCCCCTCTCGTCACGGTATTCGTTTTCAATGAGTATATATGAGCAAGAAAGAGAGAGAGAGAGAGAGAGAGAGAGAGAAGACTATATCATTACCAAACGGCTAGTACATTGCGTGCGAGGCCGTCGACCCCTCACGGCTCACGGCGTGGAATGAAGGAACGAAGGAACGGACAAGCAAGCAAGAGAGAGAGAGAGAGAGAGAGCAATGAGCGCCTTCTTCTCTCCTCTGGCGCACAACACACCACAGCCGTATAGCTGAGTTTACTGGCCCCCGTTGCCCGAGTCCTTTTCGTCTCTCCTTTTTTCTCTCTCTCTCTCGCTCCCGCGTTCTTTTGCTTCTTATTTATTTTCCTCCTTGGTTCACTGACTCTCTCTCTCTGTCTTTTGCTCGCTCGTTCCCGCGCGTTCGCGCGCACGCGGGGCTTTGACCGACAAATTTTTCGTCACTCCGCGGCAAGAGTTCATTCAGCTTCTTCTTCTTCTGCAGGCTTTTCAAGCTCGCGCACACACACACACACACATCTGGAACCTTTCCCTTTTCGTCCAATTGCGGGCGTATATGTATATATATATGCACATGTATGCAAATACACGAGGAGTCGAAGAGGCTGTCTTGTTTGGTTATTGCGAACTCTCGCGCAGTTGGAACGATTAGCTTCAAGGACGAGTTTCTTTTTTCCATCATCGCGGTTCAACGTACGCCTTCCCCGCGTATGTGCGACGACGGCGGCCCCCCTTGAAATCGACCGATCGTTCGCCCCGAAGCATAGACGAGTTCGTCGCCTCTCCTCTTCTTCTTCTTTTTTTTTTTTTTTTTTTTTTTCATGCCTCGTTTCTCTATTTACGCTTGGCGCGTATTATATACACAGAGAGACGCACACGCACCAGCCACGCGAAGGAAGAAAAAGAAAATGACGTTAAAAGTTGCCGCGCGCAAAAACTCGGAAATCCCAAGTCCCATTAACGGAATCTTCTCTCGCTCTCTGGACACAATCTCCACGTGAAATCTTTCTCTCTTGGCGTCGCAAAACAAAAAAGTGAAACGAGAAAGAGAGAGAGAGAGAGAGAGAGAGAGAGAGAGCGGATCGCGAAATCGCAGCGAGGCTGGCGGCCCTGAAAGAAGAAGAGGAGGAAGAGAGAAGGAAGAAGAAGAAAGGGCGCGCTTCCCCGCGGGTTCTTACGGACACTCGGTCCTGGTGGTTGGCCCCCGCGGGTCTTCTTTTCCCGCGCTCTGCTCTCCCTCTCTCTCTCTCTCTTTCACGCAGAAATGCGGGCCACCGGTCGCTCTCCTCTCATCTCACCCCGAGACACACTGTGTATGTGTGCGCGTGCGTGTTTGCACCATAAAACCCGACGAGGCTTTCCCCGCGTCCCTCCCCGCCTTTTATTTACGACTTTCCTCGGGCTATGAAGAGAGGAAACTCCGCACAGCGGCGTGCGCTATCTACTCGCCTCAACCCCTCCCCCCCCCC